>JABJVR010047514.1:0-27392 GCA_025773905.1 Chitala chitala | reverse complement strand
TGAGAGAGAGAGAGAGAGAGACCGAGAGCGAGAGAGAGAGAGAGAGAGAGAGAGAGAGAGAGAGAGAGAGAGCGAGCGAGTGCAACATGTTTCAGTGGTGTATGTAGCAGAGATGCTTGGATGCAAACCTCACTTTTAACAAGTCATAGGCATGTGGTTATACCAAAATGACAATGAGGGGCATTCTTGCCTAAAAAGACATTAGAGGAAGAGCAGTTATGTCATGGCCACCTGTAATAGTCTCAACAGGTGTGGGTAACCCTCTCTCATCAATGACTACATATTTTTGGATTAGCAATACATTAGAAACAGCCTGCTAGACTTCCAGACTGGGTTTTCCTACATCTGCTGTTATGCCTAATTTTTAGTTTGTAGTTCTGTCCTTTTCCTAATAATGGCTTGGCTTTCTTAAAGATTCGAAGAATTTTCCAGACACTTGCTTGATGCCCAGCATCCAAGAGGCCTGCTATACCTCAGATGCCTTTGTTGGTAAATAAAGCTATTTCACCCCACCAGTATTGCACATTGTAAAGTTTGTTCTGAATATTGCATTACATTTAACCCTGTTATTTGAAGCTAAAGCTAACTGTATATTCTGGATTTTTATATAAGGGGATAATAAACTAGGTATTGAATATACAAGATTCTGCTATTTTGTTGTGTGTTGCATAGACTCGTTAATTAAACTTTTCAGTTTTAGTTGCATACTCAGATGAGTAACATGGAGGATCGGTTCTCTCTTTAATGTCCACTTCAAGGTTTTGGCACTGAGCACGCTCAGTGTGTCCCACCCTCAGAATACACCGACCCAGGCTTCATTACAGAGTCCTACCAGATGCTGCATCCCATCAGCTCAGAGGACCTGCTATCACTCAAGTATGAAAGCACACACGGTGGAGTTCTGGAGCCCCTATCAGGAGATTACCTTCCCACTGTCAAGCAAGAGGTCGTCTCCCTTGACAACATGTGCGTAGGCCGCATCAGCCGAGGTGAGGGCGCTAGAGCTGCTGGGCCTCCATTACAGGTACCACTGCACAGCCAGGGAACAGCAAGCAGCACAAATTTGTCAGACTGAAATCCATTTTACAGACATTGCATGATGTAAATGTCATGCTATGGTGAGGCTATTGCCTGTGTACCTCATAAGATGTTAGGATGTTACCACACTGATGTGAAAAGTACAAAGATTATAAGACGTGTCATAAAACCTCTAAGGAAGGAAAAAAACTTGAAATGATTTACGTAGGTTGAACAACTTGACCACAAAAAAAATCCCCCAAGAATCGGGTTAAGCTGCATGCTCCCCCTTCGCAGGCTGAATGTGTTGAAGACTTTTTTCTTTTATGTTGCATTACTATATTGTTTTATGTTCTTTATATAGAAAAAAAGGCATTTAATTGTGGTTCTCTGTTTGATGTTGTCTCACCTTGACAAATTAAAATGACACATACTGTAGTTATGTATGCTTAGCTTTTTTGTATATCGTTGGTGTTTATGATGACATGCCGGTTATGTTATGAGAGCTCATTTAAGAGCTTGTGTAAGAGAATTCCTCAAACATTTTCTTGCACGTCCTAGGGAAAGGCAGACATTTTCTAAAAGTCAATACAATTGTTAAAAGCGAATGGTTCAATAAAGTGTTGTTTCTTAGTTTATTAACTGTACAAAGTATTTCGAGAAATGATCAAGTTGACGCAGAGATTTTGTAAGGTGATACACTTTCACTTGTAATGGTAAGGTTTTTCTTTGGGTGTTACAGGCAATCAAATTTTGACCAAAAATGTGGATTTTGGCTATTAAATGCCGTCAATTGAAGTGCACACACATTCTGGAAAATACAGATCTGTTCAAATGGGTGAAATCAAGAAATGGTTGGTCTTGACGCATGCATTGAGAAAGGAAAATTTAATGGGACGGAACAAAATATGTTTTATGTCATACACACACTGTCCTGTGTTTGTATCACTGGCATTGTCTTAACACAACGTGCCAACAGAACTTGGGTACGCATGAACTACACTGACTAAGTGTAACACATACTGGTGTAAAGAGTGGAGAGAGTTAACATTTTAATGGTCAGATAAATCAAATAGGCTTACATGGTTGATGCCTAGCGGAGGACGAGTCTGCGTTGCTGACCACAGGCAGCTGTTCACAGGCACTCTGGATGGCCAGGACTCATTCGAGAGTGTGGAGAGCAGTGAGAGCGTCGAGTGGGGAACAGGCCTGTTCAGCGGCCTGCAGCGGGTGCCCTCCTATGACGGCTTTGACTCGGATGAGGGCCCCAGAGCACCACCGACCCATCGACCCAAAGGAACCTTCAAGGATTATGTGAGGGAGCGGGCCGACAGAGGCTCAGACAAACCTGTCATCCCGGCGGCCATGCTCGCTGGATACACAGGTGATTCTACCTCAAAGGCAGCGATGATGCGTAAGGGCCGTCCTCCCTGCTTTTAACCGTGTTTAGGTGGTTGGCTGATTGGACCTGGGTTAAGGATTGGATACAGAGCCAGAGGAGGTAATTTGCACTGGGAGGAGAATTTGGCTAGAAGTTGTGAAGGGGTTATTTGACGGTTAGTGGAAGGAGATCTGGGTGAGGGGTGTTGGCCGTGTGCGTTAATGCATCTTGAGAGCAAGCACGAATACGTTATTCACACTTTTCAGTGAAAGTGGGTCTAGCAGATCCCTGGCACCTGTTGGGTTATGGCACTTATACGCCCTGTCATTGAAAGTGGAGCACACCCAGGGTGGTTAAACTGAGCTTGACAGGAAGCAAACACAAAACATGCTGCGTTTTCTCTCCATCTCACACTGCCTATACCTGACATGTATTTGTCTTAACTTCTCATCTGAATCCCACATCCTGTCCTATAAGTCTGGTTGTCTTGGTAACCTGGGAGCATAAGAAGATAATAAAAAATATACACTCCCTCTGTACTTTTCACAAGCATAGATAAATTTTCCATCTTATCTCAGAATACTTCAGTCAGCCTACACTGCCAGTCTCACTCTTTGAAAGTGAACATGTTGTCTCGGTCCAAAAAAGGAGAGAAAGTGGTTAGTAGTCTAAATTTGAACTTAAAGAACGTAGGAGTTGACGTTGTGTGGTTAGACCTGAGAACTCAAAGGCTTCAGAGGTGTAAGCAGTGAAACGTGTGTGTTAGAGTCTTGGAGCCGAGTGTTCAGGAACCAGATTTAACACTGGTAGCTTTGCTGATCCTGTGTACCAGTTGTCTGTGGCTGTTGGAGACCAGTACCGGTACACTATGTCAGGGTTAACAATCCTGATTTCTTGTGTCTCTGGTTTTCACCTTCTGTAAGCTGTTAGGAAGACGATATGGTGTAACTGGTACAGCCATGAGCTTATAGCCAAAAGGCTTTTGAAGAGCGGCATAAACATGACAACAAATGTTAAATCAAGACATTGCTCTGAACTGAAATGCCTCTTAAGGAAAACAATAGATTGAATAGATGCAAAGTACAGTACAAAGTCAGAAAGTTGGCACAAATAAAACATCTGGTGTGAGTTTGAGACACGGCTGAACCGCTGAAGTCACACTACTGACTGGAACATGGTTACCAGTCTTGATTACTGTGCATGTGTGTAACACTAGAAAGAGAACACAGGAGACAGGATCCTCTATGCAGAGTATGTTTATTGTCAGTCCGAGACAGGAACGTGGGCTGGAAAGGACAAAAGGCAAGGTTAAGAAACAGGGAACTCGGAGAATACGGAGATACTAGATGCAAGACACTGGGAATCATACTCCTCAGTATAGAGACATACTACTACACACAGGTCTGCCATTAGCAGCGGTTATTTAATTTCTTCAGTTGATGTAGTGCGGCTGGCATGAAATAATGAAAGGAGCGTTACAATATGTTGATTACTTTTCACATGTTCCTTGAGCTAAGGAACACCATCTACTGGAAAATTGAAATGTTAAAGGCTGACATACAACTGAAGTTATTTTAGGTTCGCTAGGTGATGTGTATTAGTGATGTTTATCACATTACTCCAGCTGTGTCTTGGTAAGTGTTGTATTTAAGCGTTCAGGTGAACGTCTCATTGTTCTGTGGCAGGTACTGAACGCTGTTTTCCCCCTGTGGCTCCTGTGAGTGTTCCAGCCTGTTTTGCGAACTTCTGCCCCCCTTTCAACTCAGTCCTTTTTGTTCTTACCTTTTGTAGCCTTTATCCCAGATTTGGATCTTTGACCCTTCTTGTTTTTTGGATTATCTGTTTTTGGATTGTGGACTTGGCTTTGGTTGTAGTGTGTGTTCGACCAATAAAACTGTAACTGAGCATTTGGGTTCAACCTCTCGTGTTCTGCTTTGCATCATGATGAAATAAAACACCAATATCAATGAAAGTATGGAATTTTATTCTGAAGTCATAGTTAAACATGAGTAAGTCAGCACTTCTACAATGACATTTTCAATTCTGTGATATTCATGTTGTCAGCATTCATCATTACTGTATAATGTAGTCACGAAACTTTAAGATCTCCGTGCTGTGTGTCTGTAGCCTTACTTGTATCTCGCAAGCAACATTTAGCCATAATTATTCCTGATAAGAAATAAGCAAGTTTAGAAAATCAAAATTTGGGGGGCTGGATACAAGAAAAACAAGATGATGCTGAATGCTTCACAAGTCACTAAAAGTAAAGTCTTTGCAAACTTTTGCTTTTTCATTGAACAGTGTGGTTTTATAGTCAACAACTGTCATGACTGAAATGTCACAAGGCTCGAAGGATTCGTGTAAAGCTAAACAGAATATCACATCTGCTTATCACCAGAAGTAGGTGAGAAACGGATGCATTTCGCTTTAGCTACAAGTTTGTCCAAAAGGGGACATTAGAATGAATAAAAACCCAGGTTTTTTTGTCACCCTGTGTTGTAAATACAGCTGTAAAGTTCTCACTTTGGGGTGAAGATGAGACGGATGGTAAACGCGCAGAGTGAGAAATTTGTGAGAGCAGCTTTGAGGTTGACTTGTTTATTTCGTTCAGCATGCTCTCCAATGTGTGAAAACCAGACAGGGGTAATATTTTTACTTAAGGGCTGTGAATTTAACTTAGTGTGTTCTCCCTTTTTGCAGTTTTTTTTTTACCATAAAACCAGAATTTGTCCTGTCTGGATGTTGTCTTGAAGATAAGCTTTTTTTTTCTTAGTCAGGTCAAAACTTTTTGTGACTTTCAAGTGTGATTTAAATTACACTAATTTTAAAGGCAGGGTAAATGAATGAAAAAGCCACCTATGCTCATCTTTCTAACCTTTGATTCTACTTATTTGTTTTTTAGTCTCAGGTATTCTAGGTGATAACCTGTTGCAATTCTTAACATAAACACTATCAGATGTGACTATCAGACTAATGTGTCGAATTAGCTATAGGTATAATGTTAACATGGATTTATAGGGAGGATGTCTGTGTTTGAAAAGGACTGGGGTTAGTAGGGCCTCACCCATGGAATAAGCCCACATGGGCACACATGCACGTGCATTCAAATCTGGGTTGGTTGGAGCCTGTAAGGTTTTTGGTTTTTGGTTCAGCACCCTTGTGCCAGCTTATGTAGTCTAGATGGTACCAACTGTTTTGCAGTGTCTTCTTCTTATCACACAAGAGAAGCTGAGAGGGGAATTCTGATGCCCTGAGAACTCAGGTCTTCATGTTGTGTGTTTAGGCTTGCACCTGGGCAAGACACATCTATCTTACAGCAGACTCAACTCTGGCAAGAAACTGTGTATTTGACTCTGCCAAATCAGTCATAGGTCAGCAATGGACAATAGGGCACACAGGAAAAAACAAGGTGGAAGTCATAAATGATTTATTTCAGGTTTTTGCAAAGAATTTAGTGAATAAAATTAGTCAAGTTTGTTTTTGATTTTTTTGTGTCATATGTTTACTTGGACTTAATTTAAACACCAAATTTAAGCTCTTTGGCTGTTTGTCAATTTGTTGGACAAACCGCAAAATCTTGATTTTTCAAGCCACGAAAAATTAACATAAAGAGATGTCGATTTTGCTCTGTCCTGACAATGTGGTACGTGTGTCTGACTGACAGGAAGTGGTCCCATCCAGCTGTGGCAGTTCCTCCTGGAACTCTTGACGGACAAGTCATGCCAAGCATTCATCAGTTGGACGGGCGATGGCTGGGAGTTCAAGCTGTCAGATCCTGATGAGGTATGTCAGAACCACATGACCCAGGGAAGGTCTGACCCTTGCAATTGTGAAGAACATCTGTTTGGGGCAATTAAGATGACTAAATATTGAGTGACTATCATAACTTGACAATGATCACAAGATGAGCTCCTGAGGACTGAGTTGACCTGTTTTCAGCTGACTGATTCCTGTATCATCTCATTATTTAAATGCTAATTGTTATGTCTATTGATAACCTCTGCACATTATGTCTTAATAATACAGGACTAACACAATATTAATAGAAAGCATTGACACAGGTATAGTGCATTTAGACATACTGTTTAGTTAACATTACATAACATATCCTGATGGACAGCAGTTACTAAACATGTGGATCTTGTACATTGTTATGTTCTTAGCACTAGAACCACAATTTCTCACACCAAAGAGCTTTCAGCTGAATCTAATGATATCGTAATGGACCAAGGGCACAATCAGGGCTTGAACTCAGGTTGCCCACACCAAAGAGAATGGATTAGCCCACTGAGCCAAAGATTCAAGTCTTTGGCTCCAGAAGCCAATTGGTCACTTTTCTTCGACCCTAGGGGTGACGTCTATATCTATGCAGCTGACCCGCCACTACATGCAGCGGTCAGTACACTGCCCCCTTCGTATGCCCCCGCTCAACCTCATCTTCACTCCAGCAAAGCATCTCATCCTACTCCTGACACCATTGTAGCGGACTGAGGGCATAATTGGGGCTCAAGCTTGGGTCACCCACACCAAAGACAAGGGATTAGCCCACTCAGCCAAAGACTTGAGTCTTTGGCTCTGGAAGCCAATCGGTCACTTGTCTTCGACCCTCGGGATGACGTCATCATCTATGCAACCGATCAGCTGCCAAATGCAGTGCTCGCTACAGTATTAAGCGGTTTTCACACTCCTTTTGTTTTCCATAATGGGTCATCAATTTTGGCCACAGCAGGGCACAACATGCCTTAGTGCAGAAATGCCATAACGTTCGTTATACAGTGGCTGATTGTTTTAGGCCATTGTTTAAGCTGTGAATGTTTGCTGGAGTTTACTCTGCTGTATACCACAATGCAAATTTAAAGAACATGAATACAGTACTTCCCCTCAAAAAGCCAGCAAATGTATTAGGCACTTTACAGTGTTTTGTTTTCGACAGTGCCTGTGCTGTTCTGACAATTGCTTAATTATATTAGTAAAGAATGAAAGATTTACTAACATGACATGTCATTAGAGAGAACAAAGGATCTCCAACACAGTTTGGCGTCCAAGCTTGTGGTTAGAGTGGGTCTAAAAAACTCAGGCAGTTCTAGTGTTAAGCCTTTACAAGATGCCTACTGCACAACAACTGAGAGCTCTAATTATTCAGATGAACTATTATTTAGCTATATCAATAAAATTATAAACAAACATCTTATTGGATGAAACCATCATGTAAGCTTTTGAATGTAAAAGATAGACACAATTAATTGTAACTATTAATACAGTAAACATATAATAAGCTGCCCCTTACTTTGAGGTATTCACCATCTTTGTCCACATTCTCATGTCTAACCACACTCATCTGTTCAGGGAACATCTCAGCACACAAACCTCATCTTCATACTGTTGCTTACTTGTCCATTGTACTTTTGCTAATTTTAAGTTGTATTATTGATATTTAACTATTTTCCATTATACATTTGGTGGATGCTTTTATTCAAAGAGACTTACATTTGACATACGGGTTACAATGATCTAGCGCTGGGTGTCTTGCTCAAGGACACACCAGGTGACTGGCCTGGGATTTAAACTGGGGAACTTTTGCATCCCTGGCCTGATGTTCTACCCATTGAGCCACCAGGCCGCGGCTCTATTTGCATTCATTGATTTGGACTCTATTTTACTTTTACATGAATATTGTGCAGTTTTGACTGTAGGACAGCATTTAGTGTGAGCTGGATTTTTAGATATTGCGTGACCTCATTTTAATATACACGTCTACTTTTAGTCATTTGTAAGTCACTTTCATCAAAAGCATCTGCTAAATAAATAAATCAAAATATGATGAGCACTTTATAAAATTCCAGGTTGCACGACGGTGGGGAAAGCGCAAAAACAAGCCAAAGATGAATTACGAGAAGCTGAGCCGGGGCCTGCGCTACTACTATGACAAGAGCATCATTCACAAGACGTCAGGCAAGCGCTACGTGTACCGCTTCGTGTGTGATCTCAGGAGTCTGCTCGGCTACGCGCCTGAGGAGCTTCACGCCATGCTGGACGTCAAGCCCGACACGGACGAGTGAAAGCGCTGGGGCTGGGGGGAGTGGGCCATTAATGCGCGGCAAACAGATGAGTGTGTGTTCACGTGGCTTTGTGCGGAGCTGCTGCGTGAAGCACGGTCTCCCGTTTCACCTCAATGTAAACCCAGAACCAATGGTTCTCAGAACAAATGGCGTCATTCTTTCTCCTTATTTTTTTGTAATGCAAATATAATGATGATATGCGGTCATAATGCAGAGCAAATGTATGGATTTTGGAATGGAAAGAGAAAAATCTGTGTAGTTATTGAACACGCGAAGAGATGAAGGTGTTTACCTCCCTGTTATGTTTGTGCCCTTCAGTGTGTGTGCTGTTAGAGCTTTTAGTTGAGAATGCAAAGTTAAAAATTTCTTGAGTATTGTTTTATGTATGCAATGACAAGAAAAGCTGCCTAGCTGATTTAAAAATTATGTCACAACAATTATCTGCAAATTTCTGCCTTGTAATGAATTTTTATCCTTTGCAGCTAATGTTTAGGTATATTTCTCAAATTCACATTAAGGAGAGTAGAAAGTTACATAACTTTTCTACATATACTACATTATGGATACTTACAGAGCTTTTCCCCCCAGAAGAAACGGTTACATGACATTAGTGGGTTCCCCCAAAAACTGGAGTTTTTAGAAAAAAAAAAATAGAGTGCAAATTACTAATACCGAAAGCAGTCAATCTACGTGAATGAAAGTGGCTGGGTTACTTTCTCAATTGCTGCCCAGACATTTGCTACTTGCAGCAAAAGTGTGAAAAAATGTAAAGTATTTAGTATTCATTAGAGTATCCACTGGTTATTGTTCACTGATCCAGAGTTGGTGTTTAAGATGGTCTCAGCCACAAGGCTCTCAATAACATGTGCCTTAACTGAAGTTTATACTGACCTACAAATGTATCCATTTGAGCGGTGTGTAGTAGGGTTATGTCATGCGAATAACTACGTCTGCACCTCTGTCGTGCTGGCTTCTGAAACAGGATGTTTTGGCTGTTGGACATAATTCATTGTTAAGCCATGCACAATAGCTATTGTCATAGCAGAGATCTCAGAATATACTGTGTGAATGTACATTTATTACAGTTTTATATTTGAAGCCAAAGAGCCTGGGAAAATGGCAACCATGTTTGCTTGCGCTGTGTTTGTTCACAGAGCGTTTCAATGAAGGATGTTCCAGTGAATTTGCCAATGGCTAATGTGTGGACAGGAAGTGGGATCTCATAATTGTGAAGGTGTTTTTGGGATGGTATGGTTTCCGCCATTTGTGCCTGGAGACAACTGTGTGAAGGTTCTGAGGTTCTTGCCTGGTAGAGGTGGTGTAGAGAGGACATGTAGATGGGGCCAATATCAAATGGGAATGTCATGGCAGACCCTAGAGGACTGAAAGGTGACTTGCTTAAAAAATTAGCGTAAATCGCTGCAATACTATGCTCTGTAATTTCATAGGGTGGAAATCATCTCATTTAGTTGCTACAACTGCTGTTATTTTTTTTGTTGTAAGTTTGACCTTTTTGAAATTTCAAAATAGGCTATGCTGTAGGACATAAATAATATTCATTCAGGTTATCTTTTGTGATAGAAAAAGGACAACCATACTGACAGACGTAAAAGATGAAGAAAACCACTTTGTGCAAAGGATTTAACAGTTTATAATTACAATGATAATAATTAGTATAACACATATTTTGTCCCGTTTGCAGTTGGGCTGTGAATAAATGGATATGGAACAGGACTGGAGTTGCAGAAGAAAACTATTGTTTAGCAGACATGGGGAGATCAAATGTTATGTGTGGGTGAAAATTCTCTCCCACTCCAAAACTCAGCCCCTTTTTAATTCAAGGCTGGAAGATGCTGTAAATAGGCACTGTAGTATATGAAAGGCCTAGGAAAAATGTAGTTTAAATGTATAACTTGCGATGTTTACAGTTTCTGAATGTTAGTCTTACTTATTGCCGTGGAGTTATAATTGTGCATTTTAACAGACTATTTCATTGGTTAAAAGGGAGGCTGATTGTGAAAGCAGTCCTAATAAGCAAGCATGTGTCTTTCAGGTCCTGAATGATGGCGGTTTTGCTTTTTTATCATATTTCAAAGATGGAGACCACAGTTGTGTTGCATTACAAGTGTTTTATTTGTTTTAATTGCATTAGTTACACTGCGTTGGCATTCTAAAGCATGTTGGAGCGTTTGTGTTGGCCGCAGTGTTTGCTGTTAAAGGAGTGGACAAAGGCTTCTGAAAACGAAGGTTAGATGAAAGGTAGGGGTTGTTGCTCAATCTTGCATCATGAATTGCCTGGTTTTCAGATCACCTGGATTATAGTGACTTTTTGTATGTACCTCTGAAATGGACGAACAGTTGAAATAGGTTTAAAGCAGATTAAGGAAGAGTCTCGTCTTTCAAGCAAATGTTAAAGAATTACATCAAGTGGGGTCTGTTATATGTTTTATTGTTAGTTACATTTTTTTTGTCAAGGTGTTTATTAAACATTATTGTGTAATAGAACTTGAAAAATAATTTAAACAGTGATGATGTAGTTCATTCATTGCAGGAAAATTCTTAAAAAAAACTGTTTTACCATGCATAATGATGCTTTCATAGGGTTCTGCCCAAAAGCACTCCTGATGAGTGTTCTGGACCTATTGTGTGATTAGGACTGGATCAGTAGCCACGCAGATCAGCATTAGTCTGGACTGTAAAGTCTCATACCGTTGGTGCCTGAGTTACTGGACCAATAGCACTTTGAACTAAATGCCAGTTTGACCAACATCACTTTGGACTAACAGCCAAACTGGGCTGGTCACTGCCTCCTTCTCGGACCAAAGACACACCAGAAGCACTCAAACAATGTATTCTGTAACTATAAGCATTTTTGGTAACATTTTTTGTTGTTTTCATATATTGTATGTTTTTTTCATTGTCTATGAATAATTTATATTTTATGAAACTTTAAATATGGCATACAGGTTAGATGTTGTGTATAATAAGAATTTTAAAATATGAAGCCTTGATGTTTTTTTTTAACAAACCAAAAAAAGTGTATGCCAAAGAAGTGAAAAAGATCTATATGAAGGCTGATGCTGGCCCATCATTTCTATCTACTGAATGCTTTTTTAAAATCTTTGTTATATGTGAAACAGTTGTTATATAAAATATACATTGACCAAACGTTTCGTCAGTTTTTGTGTACTTATTCCAACACACTTGTACATTTTGTCTACAAAAATACACAGATTATCAATTACACAGTGTCCTGTAAGAACAGTAACCTGTTAACTATTTTCTTTGACAGCAGCAGGTACTGATGTGGCATTTCACTTGCTGAAGCACACAGGTGATGCTCCTGTTTGTTGTGTGAATTGGCACCATGCTCGTGGTATCTTTGGTGGATTCTGTAGCTCAAAGTATGCTACACCAATACAGATTGAAGTGTAAGTCTGTAAGCAGTGTCAGTCTATAAAAAGGTTAATGCACATGCTCTGGTCTGCAGTAACGTAAATAGTCAGTGGTTCATGTATGAGACACAGGGCTCTCAAATGAGCAGCAGCTGTTAGTTAATGCTCAGAATGGGAGGTGGGAGAGTTTGGGACTCTTCCCGAACATGTCCAGCCTAACCAGCATGTCACCACCATGTAGAGTTGACATCAGCACTCAAACACTCACACTGGGTCCATTCATGAACATGCAATCCTCAGACAGCCATAAACTGCCTGTCTCGCAAGAAAAAAATCTGCAGTATTTTTTGAGATTTTATTTTTTTTGTGCTTTTCTTTGTTTATAATTACATTACACTGAACATGTTTCAACCAGAGGGAGCAGAAAGAATTTTGTTTCAAAGCATCAGAAAGAAACAATGAGGAAAAGAAGACCAAAGACAAAAAATAGTTTACCCAAAGGAAATGTGGTCATGGCTGAAATACCCCTTTGTCTGCGAAAAAGAATAAATTGTCATGCAACAGCAAGAACTGCGAGTCTACCCAGCTAGTAACTTTGACTGCGCACCACAATGAAACAAGCGTGGCTTATCGGCAGTAACCCTCCCCTCTCCACCCGTCTGGCCCCCATGTTCGTCTGGTGTTCTTGTCTGGCAGTCAGAGATTGAGCTGTTGCAGGTGGGCCCCAAGCCTGATTCATCTACCTCCCCCCAACACACCTTCTCCACCAACCTCAGTCCAATGACCCTTTTGTTTGCCTCAGAGACAAAACACGCACTGCCAGCCAGACATTGCTTGTTTTAAACGACATACAAATATAAAGTGACGCACTGCTTCTGATACAAGATAAGTCTAAAAGAGGGTGAAGAGATCTGAGTTACAAAGCGTGGGTGGCTGTCCACCTACTGTTGATGTCAGGCAGATAACAGGATTCTTGACTTATATCTGTCCATCTCCCTGTCCTTCCATAATACACCGTGTCTCCACCTTCACTTGTCTCGTAACTTTTTAATTCGGCAGCAAAGGACAACTGTTAATGTACCCTGCTTTCACTCTATTAATGTGTTCACCCACTTATGTTATAGTCATATAGCGTGAAAGCTTACAAAAAAGACACCATATATTTTGGCTTTTAAAACACTTCAGCAAGAGTAGCCATGGTTAGACCCAGTGGTTTTGGTGGGGAGGCAATTACATCTGATATTAATGATGTAAGTGGGGTCTTCCAGCTTTTGGTGATACTGACTACCTGTGGCCTTCTCTCCAACACTGCCATGCAGATGTAGGGCTTGTTTGTATGCGAGCAGATACTGGAGTAAGTGTTTGACATGAAAGTATAGAATAAGGATCTAAAATTTAAGGATCTGTTCTAATCAATGTGATTCCACTTCTCTTTTTTATTTTTAGTGAATCGAGGGAGGTTACTTAAAAACAAAAGCTTGGTGTCAATGCTGTTTCTTCCTACAGGCAGCATGTGTGGCTGCACAGGGTCCCTGAGCCACCAGGGGGCCCCCATGCAGCCCATTTATTTATGTTTCAGGAGAGAGGAGGGGGAGCATCAATGTAAGATGTTGCCCAGAGCCCTAAGATATTCCGAAATGACCCCGCTTGGTGGTATCAGTGCTCAGTGTTAATTCTCATATTTCTTAGTGAGATAAAAAAGTAACTGTTTTCCTCATTAGGGAGAGAAGAGAGACAGAATGAAGTATGCTGTCAACTTCAAAAGCAAGAAAAATCTATGCTAAAGTAAAAAATATGTGGACAACTGATGAGTTTAATAACATGAATAAGATTGGAGGCATTAACTTCAGATTCCATCAGTTTTCATCAGAGCCAAGTTCTAGTGGTTTTTCCACTTGAGGCCTTTGATCGGTCCTGGTAAGTGACTTGCCATGGCTTCTTTTCATGGAGTTCACATGTTCCCACAGCCATCAAGAAACATTCAAAGATTTATGAAGTGACACTTGACAAAAACATTTCTCCCACCAGTTTCCCACCCTGTCATTGTAAGTGTGGGTTGCTCTGTTTTGGGGTCTCTACACATGTACTTCCATATGCCTGTTTATGGATAGCAGTCATAGTCAAAGTCTCTCTGCATGTAAACCATGTTTACAGCTTTAACTCCACCCAAGAGGTTTGGGCACATATGGACTTGAAGCTGTAAAATTGTCTATTTTTTAACTCCAAATACTACAGCAAAACTGTAGGTCTAAATGCCAGAAAATGCCTTCTTGTTTTACTGTAAAGATTTCTTACTGTTTTAATATAAAGATTTAACCTGTATCACTGCAGAATGCAAATGGATTTAAATAGGTAAAATATGCAGAAGTCTTTGTATGTTAAATATTTGAAAATATGAGTGATTACATGTGAGTTTTGGGTAAATGGTCACTTTAATTAAATAATCCTCCACCTGCGTTCACTTAAAAATGGAGACGACGTTGCAGGCTTGCACTGATGCTTGCATTCAGGATTTCTGAGAAACTTCTATGACTGAGTATGGCTCAAAACTGCCTTGTCCAGTTCTGATGAGGTCTCAGAGCGATTTGAGTGGATTTGTAATGAATAAGGCAGTTCATGTAGGCGCCTCTGTTTGCGCAGGTGGACAGCATGCACTCACGGTTCACAAAGCTGCACAGCTGCATGTGGGGGTGGATTTCATCCTCTCTCCTGATTTTGTGTTTGATATTTTCACACTTTCTCTCTCACTTTTTTTGACCAGTTGGAATTTGGCTACATCTTTAGAACATCTGCTCTTGGCATCTTACCATTTAATTCTCTGAACCAATCAGGACACTCTGACCTCACTGGAGACAGAACACAGAAAAGAGTGTCAGTTAAACTTGTGGTGGAACACACTTACTGCATATTCACTATTTCTAATGGGAGTCTAAAGGGACTGTCCCAAGCTGCTTACCAAACGTCTCATCACAAAAATGGTACATCAAGTTCATAAAGCTGGTGCTGAGTCTCTGGTGTATTAAGGTGAAGACAATGTAATTAAAAACACACACACACACACACACACACACACACAAAATGCTCTCTCATCTCACTAAAAAACAACTTATTTGACAAAACATAAAAATGCTGTTTCAAATGTGACACATGGCCATCGTGTATGACTATTGACAGAGCATCTGTTGTTTTGCAACGTTTAAAAAAAAATGCTGCTCGGATAACCTTCTCGCTCCTAATGACATTCCCACTTCTTTCTGTAGTGTCTGAGGACCTTGTTTTTGACAGATATAGAACTGTATTACAGTTCTATATGGAAATTCTCAACTTTCCAACTGCATAGAGACAAAGATCTTCACTGTATCGCAACTTCACATAGAGGTTGAGATTGTAAAATAATAATGCCTTGGATAAAATGACATTTCAGTTATGTGTTTTATGATTATTGATTAAAACAGTGCTTTTGAAATATAGAAGAAACAGTATGTTGGAATTTTGCTTTTCAAATGATTTACCTTTTTGTGTTAATGAGTGTAGCCTTCATAAGCATACTTAGCTAACATGACAAAAATCCTACTTAAGAAGTTGGAGACCTCAGTTTATAATTGAAGTTTGGTAACGATGCCACCTAAGAATGTAGAGTGTAGCAAACATCGTTCCATGTGCATCAGGCACACAATGTCCTTCCAGTCAGTCATGTGTAGCAGTGAGTGAGGTAAAGTGCAGACAGTGGAACGATATAGATCACATAAAGGCCACACATTACTTTAGCTCCAACTGTGGTCTGACAGTTGTTGAGTCAACCGTTTCCTCACATGTATAATGGCCAGCAGCCTGGTACCTCACTGGGTAAAGCATCAAGGTGGGATTTTGATGTCTCATGGCTCAAATCCCAGCCCTGGCACCATGTCCATCCTTAAGCAAGACTCTCAAAATGCTAATTTCCTGGGCCAAAAAAAGGCTGCCTGTTGCTTCCCCCAGTGGGATGGGTTGAATGCAGAGAACAAATTCCTCATATGTGACCCACATAGTTGGCTATAGATCCTGATTCCCTTTTCTGTGTACTCAGACTGCTTTGTACATGGGTAGAAATGCTCATATGGTGGATGGTGCAATGAGAAAGAACCAAACATAAGCAGCAACTTTTATAAAACAACAACAGGTTACTGAGTTTGAGTAAGCACATTTGATGCCAGCTCCCTGACATGTTTGGATGGTACCATAGACGTGCCCAGGATATGCCAAGTCACGAACTCATACCTTATACAACTTCATTCAAATAATTCTCAGAATTGTTTAATCATGCTGAGTCCTGGAAAAGCTACTCTGAGAGCCAAATAGCAATTTTACTTAGGGGTAATCTGTCATGCATCATACCTCTTTTTCACGCTTCTGCTGTAACAATGTAAAAATGCTGGAAAATCAACAAAAATATTTTGCTCTCTCACTTTGTTTGCCGCTATTTCAAGCATTTAGGCTGAACATTACAAAACTGTTCCAGATCCACCATGTGTCTTGATGACATCTAGAAAATAATGAATTGGAAAGCTAGGAACTAACCCTGAAATGACTACAAATTCAATGATAAGCAGCTTTAAATATTCTGATAACAACACTGCCACTCCAGTACTGGAACAAGGTGACAGAAGAACTTGAAGAAGCCGCATCCAAATATGAATACTGCACACTACATCGCACTCTAAAGTGGCTGAGTGGAAAAACCAAATCAACCAATGACTACATCAAAAAAGCGGATGGAACATTTGTGCAATTTATTGAAAAACGTCTTCAGCGGTGGAAATAATTTTTCAATGAATTGTACAACCACAAACCAATGCAAGGACAACTAGCTGAGCCATCATCTATCAAGATCCCAGACAACCCTATGTGTGATATTGAACCAACTGTTGATGAAATTAAAAAAGCCATAACATTGTTGAAAAATGGAAAAGCACCTGGAGCAGACCAAGTTACAGCAGAAGCTATAAAAGCTGGAGGTGAAGTCTTGCAAAATCGACCCCATACATTGAAGACCTGAATCTGGTGGTCTGAACAGATCCCAAACACCTGGAAGCCTGCCACTGTTGAAACCAATCCACAAAAAAGGTGACAGTAGTGATTGTAGGAACTATCGTGGTATTAGCTCGCTCTCCATTGTCGGCAAGGTATTCATGAAAGTCATCCAGTTGAGTCTGAAGAAATACCTTGAACAGACCACCCAGGAAGAACAGGTAGGATTTCGACCAAGCTGGAGCTGCTGCGACCAGATCTTCGCCCTATGGTAGCTGATAGAAGATCGGATTTGCTACGGAAAAAGAACTATAATTGTTTTTATAGATTTCAAGTCAGCCTTTGATTGTGTTCACTGGCCTGCCCTTTGGAAAGCACTGGAGATTTTTGAGCACCTACCTCAAAAAAGTCATTAGATGCTTCAAATCAACCTACAACGGCTCAAATAGTTGTGTGCAGATTCGAAATGAACTATCAGTGGATTTGCCAATCCGAACTGGAGTTCGCCAAGGAGATGTGGCTTTCCCCTTGCTCTTTAACATCATAGGCGATGCAATAATGAGAAAGGTATTCATGGGGTGACATGGAGTTCAGTTTGACGAGGATAAGTTTGTCACCGACCTCATGTTTGTTGATGATAGTGCAATTTTTGCTGATTCTGATGCAGACGCCACCAAAGTCTGGCATGACACTGCCCTAACTGCGCAGTCTTACGGCCTCAAAATCAACACAGAGAAAACAAAAGTAATGACAACCGATGGGTCACAAGTCAACATCTACCTGTCAGGGGCACAGATGGAGCAGGTGTCAGAGTTCAAGTACCTTGGGTCATTGGTCCAAGAGCAATAGGTGGCATCATCAGCAGACAATTGTAGCAGAATGAGACAAGCAACTGTGGCATTTGCCTCTTTTAGGTGGTGCTTATGGAAAAAAACACAATTTTAAATCACAATCAACAGCCATCAAACACAAACTCCCACCATGAGAAAAAAGAAGAAGGTATCCATCCAAAAGGCCTAACTTGTGCACAGACCAAACAAAGAAGTGTAACAAAAATGAGTCTTTGAGCAACACTGGGCATCTTAAACGTACATTTAAATATAATGTACAAATACAGCAAAATCTGAGAATGAGAGCTTAAACCTGTTTCCCATATCTGATGCAATAGGTGGCCTGGTTGCTCAATGGTTAGAGCATCAGGCTGAGATACAGAAGTCTCCTGAGATTCATGCTGAGATGCAGAAGTCTTCTGGTTTGAATCCCAACCCAGCCACCAGGTGTGTCCTTGAGCAAGACACTCCAAATTTTCAATCCTAAAATCAACCTCCTGGCAGGTAGGCAAAAAAGTCAGAAACCTGGGGTAAGTTGTCCATTGTGAAGATTGCACAAGGAAAAGACAAACAGTAGAAGGTTGAATGGGAAGAGAAGGCAGGCAAAACGGACAGGGATGTTGGACACAGGAAAAATTCTGTCCTTAGTAATGACCATGCAATGACAGTACTTCACAGGGAACAGGAAACGACTGAAACTCGTGACAGACATACACCCAACATGACAAGGTGCAGGTGGTTTGCTGCCAATTAGTGGTGATAAGGGGAGGTGTGGCTTGATGGAGGTGTGACTAGATGGAGGCATGACAGCTGGCAGTGCTGTTAGGAGGGGCTGACCCCCAAGGACACGGGGATATAGTTCAAGGTTGTATGAACGCTGTGCATTGGACAGAGTTTCAGTGTTCATTTGAACACTTTTATAGGGCACCTTTCAGGAAAGCGCCTTTGCTTGTGTTTTCCCAGTCCTGGGCTACAAACTTTGGTTTGTACTTGAAAGATGATGCCTCATACATGCACACAGAAAGCTTTGATCACAAAGAAGTCAAACCTACACACTTCGTCTCCATGATAAATGCCATTAAGCATCCCTTTTTAGCTTAAGATAACAAATAAGTCCTAAATTCCTTAATTACTTCCATATTATCATTCATTAGGTTAAGTATTATAATAAGGTGGAGTGCTTAATAAGGCAAGGGCTTAAACCGACGCTTATTAGCTAGTCATCAGTTCTTGTGCCACACATCACGCAATCAAATGATGTCAATATAGATACAAAAAATAATTCAACATTCTGTTACAAATTATTCTCAGTGTGGTAAATTCAGTACACTGTACAAATAACTGGATAATTCTGTAATTTATGGTCTCATTATAAACAATGACATTTTTGGTTTATCTTGTTACTTTGTTCTGCCTTTTTACATTTTTTTTATTCATTTAGCAGACGCCTTTGTCCAAAGCAACTTACAATGAATAATAGTACACGTGCACATCACGAACAAGGTCAAACAGTATCAGAGAATCTAACTAGCAGTAAGTGCTGTCCTGTAATCGAAGTGCACACAATTAAGTCTGGCAATTGTCACAACGTCATTCAAGTAAAGCATAAACAAATAAACAGTAAGTCTGAAATAACTAAAGAAACTGAAACAGAATTAACTAGAGACACATTTACAAGCAAACAGCCAACTCCATTAATTTCCGTGGTGTTAATATAGCGTTTTCTATGTTCCTGGTGTTTGGTCCCTATTAACCTGGTGTTTTCCTGCTTCGCCTCCCTACCTATTTGTTTCTTACTCCTTTTGCTTCTGTGTATCTTGTTTGGCCTTTGTTCCTGTGTCTGGCATGTTTGGTTATTGTCTGTTTTGGACGGACCCCCTGGTTTGTTGACCTTTGGATTTGTGCACTTTGTGTTTTGGTCTGCCCCTTTGGACTTGTTTGCTATTAAAGTCTTGCAGTTGGACCTGCCTCTACTTTTCTGTCCCTTGGGAAACAAAAACTTACACCATTAATCATGCTCTGATGACATAATTGTTTGAAATGGCGGGCATTAGTTGTCTGAATCTGTTATTATTCATTCTTTGTGTGGACCTGTTTCTCTAAGGCCTTCTACTTTTCACTAAATGCACAAGTTACTACTGAAGCCACCCTTAAACAACGTCTTCTGAGAATTCATGCTTTTTGTCCAAGGGCTAGAATGTGATCAGGAAGACCAGTTCAAACACTTCAAAGAGCCAAGCATGAAACAGTTTAACAAAAATAAAACTGGCTGTAGCTTCATGTGTCCAAAAAGGGAAGAATCACATTAGTGTAAAACTGTAATCACAGCCAAATGCCACGGTTTTTAAAGGACTTTTACTAGGGCTGTGAATGACTAAATTCTGATGCAATATTAATACATCTCTTTCATGAAGACATCTACTGAGACTGCACACAGTTGTTCTTTTATTAAGTTATAAGGTTCACATGACAACAGGCATGTCTCATTTTCCCATATAAACACAGCATTTTGTCTGAAATCAGTTACTAAGGAGCGTGGGCCTTCACTGTGGAAGGCACAGGACATGTGGCACCATGTGCAGGTACTTACAAGGCGAAGTAAGATGACACAGAGCGAAACCGAACTTGGAACCTTCTTCCCAGGCGTGACACAAACCCGAGAACCTCTTCACCACCTACATATTAAAATCAATGATCAAAGGTGACATGGGGCCTGTTTGGTGTTAGACTGAAGCTAGCACAACATGCTAGGTTTCAGGTCTCAGAAGAGCACCACTTCAAAAATGATGTAGTGAGAGTAAACCCCAGAATCATTTAAACAAAAAATGGGCAACATGATTCTAGGTAAAAGCATTTGCTTAACAAGTGGTTTCCTGTTAGAATGTGTACTAAAACTCTTTAAGTGTACTCAGATAAATGCATTGCTGCACAAATCAAAAAAAAAAAAGCAAGATTATTTACGCGATGACATATGTATTGTTGTATAATGGTTTTATTTATTTACCCTTCCAAGTTGCAGTGTACGTTTTCCTCAGACCAAACAGCTGAAAATTCTTGCGTCTTTTCATTGCACAAGTTGTAGTGTTATGTATTAACAGTTTGAACATTGAATGGGATTTAGCAAAGTACACATAACACCAGCGGCTAACTTGACTGATCAGTTCTATCACCAATTACTCGCCCTCTGTTCTATCTGTCTCTATACTCCTCTTGGAGCCACATATTCCTGTTTACTCCTAATAAAAGTGCACTTATAAAGCATCGGTTTTGCATGCCTTCTGTCCTGAATAGAGCGAAAAACACAACCTAAACTTATATTGCCTTTGCTTGTGCCACAAGATAAATGATTTTTTTGTTTTCACAGAGAGAAATTAATTGGCAGAACACACAAAAACAGGAGTTGGAACAAAAATAATTTGTAGTGAAGAAGGTAGTGCTATATACAATTGGTTAAAATACACAAAACAGTTTCACTGTTGGCTGTTACCGAGGGAGGTGAAACAAAGAAGGGAGGGGGAACACAATGAGATGAAAGCAATGCCAAATGGGGGGGTAGGGAATTCATTGGTCACCAGTGTATGATCGACATCGTAGTCAATCCAATGGGAAATGAGAACTCAGGGCTGCACGTGCTGTTTTTACTGGGCAAAAGACTTACATACAGCATGTAGACTAGCAAGCCCACTAAGTCGAAATAAGTAACATAACATAACAAGCTTGAAAATTACAAATGGTGTCTGCAGTCTGGTAAAGATGCACCCAAGTCACTCACGCTACTTTGATGCCCTTGAACACAGTCTGTCAGGCTTTTTTCTTGCTACTGAGCAGGGCCAGTCTAACACAATACAATAACAATACAATAACAGTACAGTGGAAAAACACAGGAGTATTTCACAGCATGGCAAAGGTGTGCCAATGGAAAAGTGGCATAAGATACATTCTGTTGTAGACAAGGGGACCATAAACTGTATGGGGATTAATTACTACGTCATCCCATTAGGCTGTGTTCCCACATGCTGCAGTTAGATTATTAGGTTAGAATCACTCTGATTATAGAATCACTCTGATTAGAGTTCTAGCTGTACAACTCTGCAAAAGCTATTGATGGGAAAAATGTACTGTACTTTTGAAGTTCTCGGTGGGTGGCACTACTCTGTCATGGCAATCACCATATGGTATAAGTGTCATCTATAAAGCAGATGAATACAGCTATAATGGCCTTTTTTATTATTTCAAAGGAAATACATTTTTCATAATTAAAACATGGAAGACATTGATATTTAGATTGGGAGGGGAAAAATAATACCAGAATTTGCCTAGTTAGTTAATACATTGGCAAACTGACATATTTACCACAAGCCACTGTAAAATCTGATTTTATTACAAATTATATAATCTCTTAATCTTCAATTTTGAGACAAGATATACGGTAAATCTGCTGTTTTTTTTTTTAATCAAAAACTCTTTAAATAATTAGAGGAACTAAATTTTTCCTGGGTCATGCACACCAACTGACATTAATGCACAGTTTCAACATGAATCTGCAGGAGCAGTTTTTTTAAGAAAGGGCTCTTAGCTTCGTGTAAAGTGAAACCTAACATGAGCACAAAGCATATCTGGGTCAAGCACAGAGTAACGAGATGTGATGCTGTGTTTCCAGTTCTGGGAAGTCAGCAAAGAAACCACAGATACCAACACTACCCCAGCACTGAAGGTGACATTGTTTTTATATAACTGCATTGCTCATCTTACACTTTAACCCACATCGGGTTAGCTGCACCCATTTCTTTAACTGGAAAATTTTTGGGAGCATTCAGGCCAAGTCCTCCTTATCAAAGTAAAGAGATCATGTGATGACCTTCAGATTTCAAGTATAGATGTTAGTTCTGCTCTCTGCATGCATGTCATTTCATTAATAAACATAGCTTAGACAGTTTTCCGTTGAGTGTTAGGGTAGCACTAACCAACATGAAAAGAGGTCTGGTGGGAAAGCCTGCTAACCAAAAAGTAATAGGTTCAGGTCCCCAAGTTCTGCTCCCGAGCCGGGATCACAGACCAAATTACTTACTTCGTTCGTTCATTCATCCATTCATGGTTTATCCACTGGAGGGTTACAAGTGACCTAGAGTCTATCTCAAGCAGTTTAGGGCTCAAAACAGGGTACACCCCAAACAGGGTGCCCATCTATTGTAGACAGACCATATTATTCAAATAAAATGTCATTATACATTGGCAGTGCCAATTTGAAAAAAAAAAGAAAAAACACTGACCAAAAATCTAAATGAATGTGAGATTTATGACATCTTTCTAATTTTCTCTTGAAAAGAACCATAAACAAAACTTTTTGGCAAGTCACTTTCTTCAAAGCGTCACAGTCGCAGCATCATTCTTGGTCCTTCATAGGAATCTGTTTGCTTTACTTTATGCTGTCCATCTCTGTTTTGGCTCATGCTGTTTTACCTTAGTCTTGACCCATTCTGTACACTTCTGTTTGCACCACTGACCTCTGCCTGACTCTGCTTACTTGTACTTCATTCTCCCTTCTTTGATTGGTTCTGCTTTGCACTTAGGCTCCGTTTTGTGTAATAAAACACTATCAATCAGCTACATCTGGGCATCCCTTCCTTGAAACCATTGCATAAAAGTACAATAGCAGTTACACCCAGTACTCCAGAATTTTATCATGCAAACGTTTCCCTAACAGTTAAAAAAACATTTTAAACCTTTTCCCCTGCTACAGATAGAATATAACCTTTATGCAGATTGATGAAGAATTAAATTACCAGAGCTCGCATGTTTTGAGTAAAAAAAAAAAACTGTCCGCTAAAGTCTATTGTTTACTTCTTTGTTCAGTTATTGAAAATAATCTCTGGAGGACAAGGACCTTTTGAAAAATCTTTTCAAAAGACATTTTTGCCATTTTAGGATGTCTGAAATGTAATTTCCTGCCGTGTTTTTAGCAGAAGGCTCCAAAGTCACAATAGTCACTTATCTCAGCTTTTCAAATGTGTGTCAGACCTCTGGCTTCCTTTGTCTAGTGTTAAAGTATAATGTTTTGAATTTGTATGGATTTTGTCCTTTGTGTTTTCAAGTGTTTACGTGTACACTCTTAAAATCTATTGTCAGCTGAAACAGTACACAGCGGTATGTTGTATATATAAAAGTCCCTGTTTTTTATTTCAAGGAATGAACTGACATTTCCAAGTGCTAACTCTGAATTGCAAGACAGCACTAAGCAATAGATTTGCAACAACATTATAATGTTCAGCCAAGAATTCTTTGCATTTTTGTTGTGTTAAATTGGCTGATTATTGTGTTTACATGTCTGTGTTGAAACATGTTGTTTCATGCTTTATGAACACAGTAGAAGTCAGCAGTAAAATTAAGTTACGTCTAAGTTCAGGGAAATAACCATGCTAGTTTTCAGACACTGTCACAACATTTCATGCAAGAATATTAAAGCTTTTTTTCTTAATCATGCTAATATTAAGTCATAAATATGGGTGTTGGTCTTGTTTATGTATATTTTTTTCTAAATTGTGCTTACTCTTGAAAAGTCTTTATGGTTATTACTATTTCTTAGATCAAATCGAGCACTTTCACCATTTAAATATAAAAAAAAATAATTGGCAGGCACTATTGATGAAATGCACCATCTTGTTTGTTTCATGCAGAAGCAGCACACTGGGGTAATGTGGAGAATAATGGATGACAGGGGAACAGGTTTGCAGACAGGACAAGCAGAGGGAGAAACTGAGAAAATGAAGAGATGTGTGTAAAACTACAGACAGATCTTTCTTCCCGATCCCCACAAAAACGCCTGTTTAGTGCAGCAGGCCAATGATCAAACATAGCTGAAGCAACTGTGGATGTTTCTGTGGAAGTTTCAATGGAAGTTGAATTTCCGAATGATTAAAGCCACTTTGATCTAGCACAGACGTATCCTGTATGATTCTGAATATTTGCCCTGCCCTGTTGTGCTGTACTGAGTCAGCCACAAATAACAACCCATATGGCTTTGATAGGAAGTATTTGTCCACTTGTTTTTAAAACCAAACTTTCAGAAATGTGTTTAGTTCAGATGTTGCTTGGCAACTACATCAGAGTTATGGCTTATGCCTGTTCTGGCTCTGTTACACTCTGACCATTAAACAGGTAGTCCACTTAGTCTGACATTCTGCCTATACCTGTCTATACTAGTCAATAGGTCGCTTTGGTTCGTTTAGGACAACTATCCACTATCTTACAGGATTGTACCACGGACAACTGGTGAGCCAACAACTTTATATGACCAGGGAAAAGAACTCAAAGACTGTGTTGAAAGAGGCAGCGAGAGTCATTGGGTTTCAAAAAAAGTCAGTGTGGGATTTAAAAATGAGTGTATATTCAGAAAACCAAGAATAACAAATCAGCAAAAGCACAACAGTCAGGAAACCACAAAATCACTTTGTGCTACAAACAATAAGCTGCCAAGACTACTGTTTAAGACAACCAAGATACAGTATATGTCTTACACATACCTATATGTGTCCAAATGATCACCAAATGATGCCTGCTAAACCTGAAACCTGAGTGGATGGGAATGGAGCCTGAACCACTTCAAATGTATTAAGAGTACCAATCTAATGCAACAAGTCCTCTGCAAAATTTCAGTGCATATGTGTGCACAGTCAAATGTAAAATTCTGTTCTTATTTTTACAGATTCTGACTTCTAACCACAGAGAAATTTGGCTTATGATTTATTTTTGGTTGTCTTTTTTCATACATCAGAGGGCACATAATTGTT
This sequence comes from Chitala chitala, assembly GCA_025773905.1. Taxonomy (NCBI): domain Eukaryota; kingdom Metazoa; phylum Chordata; class Actinopteri; order Osteoglossiformes; family Notopteridae; genus Chitala; species Chitala chitala. The sequence continues at coordinate 1,916 of JABJVR010047514.1, read as the reverse complement.
CTTGACATACTCACTTAAAATTGGCCCTTTTCAAACTCTGCCATGTGCACTAGCCAACCTAGTATAGGCTTCAGGCTTGTCATGACTCTACGAAGGATAAGTGGTTGGATTATGGAAGGTTGAATAGTTGTATTTTATGATGCTTCTCTTACTGCTGAAAGAGGCAAGTGTTATTTATCATCTAGTTTTACAAAGCTTGGAAGTGTAAACTGAAAGTGCGAATGAGTAGAATGTTTCTAAGCTGTTGCTTTTACACTCAATGAGCTGTACAGCTGTGAACCTGCTTCTGGTTTTATCTGTTCCTCCCATTTTGCCAGTGGGTCAATGTAATAGGTGCCAGGGCAACAGTAGAGCACCACTCTGATGTGTACCTTGTGGGAGCTCAAAGATGCCCAGTAAGAGCTCAGACACTCAAGTTTCATAAAAAAAAAAAAACACCGTCACTGGGAAGAGATGGTTACTGTCATTATAATTCTATGAATCCCCTTTGGTGTAGTGTTTGGTGGAGTCATGCGTAACGTACCTTTGCAGATTTTTAATACTTTAAGAAACTGGGGTTCAATGTAATGAGTGGAGACATGCTCCCTCTGGAAATAACATGTTAATAACAGATAGCAATAGGAGCGGTAATAGAGTAGATTTTGTGTAAAGCTTTGATTGTTAGGGAACTGATTGATGATATCACAACAGCAACACATAATGGTCCTGCAAGCCCACTGCCACAGTTTTGGTACAGGACTTGGCACAGCTACTGATTGCTATTGTTGTGTTTTAAAGCAGCCATGTTTAATTCAACATTGGTTCCAGAAAAAAAAAAAAAGATTTTGTCTCACTTGTCGACATTTCCCTTAAATTTCCCCAGCTGCTTTCTGTTAGCTCATACAATAGCGCAATAAATTGTAAAAGCTGGTAATGAGCAATATTACATGAAACATTAGCCAAAAAGAAAAAAAACATAGAAATGCATTATGAGGATAGAAATGCATAGAAATGGTTATGAGGATAGATATGCATAGAAATGTCACAAGACATGTTCAGTTTAAAGTGAAAGTGAGTTAGACAGCAGGGTTAATACCAAGAGCAATGCTCCACGTTTCAAATTACATTGGAATCATACAAGCGAGAAAGGGTTTAATATAGAAGTAGGCTGTACTAGAGCACATGGACCAGTTGCTATTGGCTGAAACTGCATGTGCTCTTATTCCTAAACAGAGCGCAACAAGCTAACACAATACAGCTGAGCTTGCACCAGAGACCTCGCAGCATAGTCACCTGCTAGTGAAAAACCACAGTGCTTACAAAAAGGCCAATTTAGAACATCACCATGGCAACAGTGTCACAGAAAAGAGAAATGCTCAAAAAGCCTACATGCAGACATCACAACCAACCATCACCTGATAGCACATTACACACCACAGTAAAACAGTGAAAAGCACACAGTTTGAATTCAAGCCAAAGCCTCTGGGTGACAATTCTGTAGATAAAGTCAGTTAGATGTTGTACTGTTGAATGAGTTTATTATATATAGAGGCAGATGTTTTATAACTAATAATAACACAAAATAATGGAATGAAATGTGAAATGTTTCTCAGTTAAAGCTGCAGTGATATGGAATTCTTTACCATTAATCTTTAGAGAGTGTAACACTTTATAACATTTTAAATTTTTAAATTTAATATGAAGAAATGGTTGAAAGATGATCAGACGTGTAGTCATTAGCGTAAACCTGGTGTAGTGTTGATATAATATATTGAGTGTGGACGTATTGTACTGTTGTTGTTGTGGTCCCTCCGCTGGTGCCTTGTTGTTGGGGTTATTGTTGTGATGTTATTTGTTTGAATATGGGTGGTTTTATGGGCTGCTGGATGCACTGTTACCTGCTGCCATTTTGCCTCTGCCCAGGGACTACAGATGAA
>JABJVR010047513.1:3374-27393 GCA_025773905.1 Chitala chitala | reverse complement strand
GATGGGTGGGTGGATGAGTGGATGGGTGGGTGGATGAGTGGATGGGTGGGTGGGTGGATGGATGGAGACTTACCATGGATCGTCACCTTGTATGATGTTAAATTAAAGTTAGAATCCATAGCTACACTGCCAGCAGGCTGTAATATGTGCTGGTATATTTTCTGTTGCTACATTGAAGCAGTTGCTGGGATGGTGAGTCACTGTGGCATGGTAATCACAACGGGCAGTTCTGTTTACGTGTGTCCCAGTAAATGCAATTTTAAAGTGTATAACTGAGCACTGGTTTTTCAGTTGACTGGCATCTGATGCCATTGATACGGACCAAACTGACGGATTCAGTTTTTTATTTCTGCTGGTTTTCATTCATTCCACCTTGGTTCAGTAGCCACAGGCCTTTGTGTTATTTATACAAATTTTTTTATTTAAGAAATATGATATTAAATGCAGCGTCTCCTGAAATCAAGGCAGATTTGATCTTTGAGTGTGCTTTATTATTACAGGAGCTCATTCAACAAATAAGGACTCTGTTTTTAACAGTTTTATAGAAATTCCTTCTATAACTTCAAGTTTCAATTCTTATTAATGCCTGCACTGCAAAGCATTATGGGAGCAGCAGCTGGTTCTTCTCTTGCAATGCATCAGTACTTTATTGATATCTTTAAAATGTCAAGAAAGCGTTAGAATTGAAAGCCATAATCCTTCAAGGGAACTCAACCAGCACACACACGTGCGCGTACACACACACACACACACACACACACACACACACACACACACACACACACACACACACACACACACACACACACACACCTGCACCCATTCATGCCATGTTTGAAACTTGTGTAACTGATGATGGATGCATGCTGCCTTCTCCTCTGCCTCCAGTGCCCCCGTCTGTACCGCGATGCTGGGTGAGCGATGGTGAGGAGATTGGGCAGCCGGTGAAACTGCTCTGCAGGTCCAACCACGGATCCACGCCGCTGTCCTACCAGTGGACGAGAAAGAACGGGGCGTCCCTCCCAAACATGGCCACACAGAGTAAGAGGAAACATTTCCACCATCAAACCTTCACAGGCATTTAAGTTAGAGACTTGCTTGTAAAATTTAAGGTCTCCCTGCAGCATGTGAACTGCTGTAATATGGATTGAGGCAGTTAAGAGCCTTGTTTGAGGGTGCGACAGATTCTGAGGATCAAGCAGCCAGCAGTACCTGTGCCTCTTCCAGATGCAGGGACCGGAGAGCTGCTGATCCGAAACCACTCAGAGAGCTACACGGGGGAGTACGTCTGTTTGGCAAAAAACGCCGTGGGCCAAGAGACGTGCACGTATAACCTGCGAGCATTTCCGCGTGAGTTAGCCTTAACCCCCCTCCGTCACCAGTACCACAAATGTAAGGCCAGGGTCTGTTAAGACATGGAAATGCAGGATCACAACCTGGGCCTCACCTGTCTTCCTCCTAACGCCAACAATCCTGAATATGTGCTGGAGAGAAAAAAGATTACATCAAATATGTTGATGTCTCAATGTCCAGGTTTTTCTCTACCCTCACAACCATAAAGACGTTATAAGTTATACAATTAATGATAATGTTCACCATAAAAGCAGAGGGATGGTGAGCCGTATTGTTTCAGGCGTTTAAATTTTATAGTTTTTTTTTTTTCCCCCTGCACTTTCCAGCCACAAACAAAACTGCAGTAATTGTGGGCGCAGTGATTGGTGCACTCCTTCTGTTGCTCCTCCTCCTCCTTCTCATCTGGCTTCTGATTTGTTGCTGCCGCAAGCGGCGATATCAGAAGGAGGTGGCAAATGAAATTAGGTAAACTGTGTTCCTACTTCATTTCACTTGCCTAAACATAAATTAGGGGTAAAAAATTAACATAATCCTGTCAATATGTTCATTTTTTTTTTTTTTTTTTTTTTTTTTTTGGTCAACACACACATGCATGCATTCACTGTAAATAAACTTATTTTAATCCACATATAATTCAAATTCTGATAACTGTCTTTAAAACTGGTGATGGTAGGAGAGAAATTTACAAATTACATTTCAGTGGCAGAATGTTTTTTTTTTTTTTTTTTTAGTACAGTGTCTCCAGTTTGTATTAAAAAGTTGTTTACTTTATTTATTTAAAAAAATGGCAGTTATGTAAGAAAAAGCAGAGAGCTAACCAAATGGATGTTAACTCTGACAGACACCCTGCTTAAGAATGCTGTACATTTTTACCCACCTTTAAAAGATGATCCAATCAACAAGGATTAACTTCATCCTCCCATTTTCAATAATCACTTATGCAATCATGGTCACAATCATCCACAGCCTATGACAATGCCACAGGGAGTCAGGCAGCAGAGCAATCAAGGGTGGTCTCTTTTACACACACACACACACACACACACACACACACACACACACACACAAACAAAGTGGACAATTGACCTGAAAAGGCAAAATTAATTTAGTCTTAATAAAGAGAAATGTAGTGTCTCTGCTGTGACCCCCCCGTCCTCTTCTTGTCCCATAGGGAGGATGCTTTGGCCCCTGAAAGCCGCCCCGCCAGCCGGAACTCCAGCTTCCGGTCTGTCATGGGTTATCGCTCGCACCAGGGCATCTCCTACAGTTCAGTGTACAAGGCCCCGCTGGACATGGGGTCCGAGCGCGGCAGCATGCGTTCTGAAGGCAGCCGACTCCAGCGCACTGCTCTTCCCAGCAGCCAGGGGGCAACGTACAGCAGCAAGTACGGGTATCCAGTGTGAGTGGCACTGTAATGCACAGCATCCTGGTACACAGCACAATGGTACAAAGCACAGAATCTCAACACTTGAAGCACTGAGTTAAACTGACAATGCCAGTTGCACTCTATAGCCCTTGGCCATGGTCATCCAAACACATTTAAAGCTCTACTCATTACGTATTTAAGAGAAAAAATGAAGTCACGGTTTAAAGGCAAATGTAGGAGATGTTTTAGAAAACATTTGATGTTTAAATTGTATATGTATTGTCAGAACTTGTAAATATGTAAAAATGTGTTTAGCATATTGTGCCAAGACAGCAAACTATAATTTTGTTTTACTACTGTAAAGAAATTGTTTATATTCCTCAAGTGAGATGTTATTTAAATTCTTGCATGTTACAAACTGTTTAAAAAAATAAATAGCTTGGCTGTTTTGCAGTGTAAAAGCATAAGCATGAATATGGGTATTTTGTATGGTGCTTTAGAGAATCTGTTATGGCCTTTCCATCATATGAACCATGATAGCGTTCATTGTTGAAGTTTGTTTTCTTATTCGTTTCTAGTATCAACTTCACAATTTCAGAATTTTATAAAATAAAATATTACCATTGCAGAACCATTTTGCATGTGTGTGTGTGTGTTCTTTATTTTTGATGTGTTACCAATGAAATATATTCTGCAATGTGATAGGCTGGGTCACTGCACCAGAGTGTGGGCCCTGTGCATTTGTATGCTTTGAGGACCCCCTTGTACCCCCCCCCCCCGTAAGGTTGTTGAAAGGCCCTCCCTGTTCTCAGGCCCTGGGTAATCAGTTCCACTATTCCCCCTCAGTCTAACACTGCTGGTTATTGGTTTTGAAATCCTATAGATTGTGTGTGTGTGTGTGTGTGTGTGTGTGTGTGTGTTACTGTTTGACCGGGAAAAAACTAACAATTTTGCTCTGCTGTATATGGGTGTGCGTGCGTGCGTGCGTGCGTGCGTGGGTGTGTGTGGGGGGGGGGGGGGGGGGGAGAGTTTGTGTTCCACAGTATAGCCTTTTAAAATTCTGGCTATAGTCACATGTTTTACATGCAGAACTGAGCTCATATTTTGGGCCAGTAAGAATCACAGTCTTCTCATCTTGGCTTTCGTTAGGATTCTCAGCACTGATGCTCGCGTGCATGCTGAGCAGGTTCTCCTTTTTTTTTTTTTTTACCTCAGAGAAATGATGTGCCTTGAATCTCTTTACCAGGTGGATTAAGGAGATAGTGAAAGGTTTCCTGTAGACAAACAGTGTGTTTGGCATCTTCAGGATCGATCGCTTTGCAAAGCACCATCTAGTACATAATGGACTGTGAAGAGGTGAGAGCAAAACACTGACCATCCCATAACAGAGAGGCTCAAAGGTACAGATCCGTACCAAATAAGCCACTACAGAAAGTGAAAAAAACCCTGTAACATTCCAGTCTCAAAGCCAAAAACCACACTGTATAAAGTACTCGTACTTTACGATTCAATTTTTTTATATCACGCTCTGTATTTGACCTTCCCTTATGGGGGTGATGGGGGCAGAGTTAATTTAATAACTTCAGATAACAATATATGCTTTTTATTTAAGAGGGAAATAATCTTTTTATTTAAATGAGGTGGAAAGTTGAAGTCTTAAAAAATAACTACACTACCCACAATTCTATAGTGGTATTCCACCATGAAAGGCATTTTCCGTACGTCTTGATGAAAATGATATTGTTCATAGTTCACTGAATTAAACCATACTTTGATTTGATTGCAAACCTGTGTAGCATTTTGGTCATTTCTAATTCCTAGCTCAGCAGTTCCTTGCGCCTTTAACGCATCAGTTTGGAGTTATTACCTACCATTAAAAACCTAATCTCACTTTCTTATCGAACCAGTTTTATAAATGGCAATTTATAAAAGGTACTTCCATTTATATTTTCAATGTACATTCTTTTAAAAGCATGATATATTCACTGGATCTGCAGATGTCTTCATCCTATGTGCATCATTTGGGCCTGAAATTTACAAGTTGTAAGTCATGTCAGGCAAACAGGTGGGCGTGGCTATCCTGATGACATGAAGAAAAGGATATGTCAGATCAAAGTCTTCAGTATTTACAAAGTCAATACCTACAGATTTATGGTATGTAAATGTTTCCCTTTCATCTGATATCTGAGATTCTAATTACCTTTAGTTCCAGGAGAAGCTGTTACTTAGGCTCTGAATTTATTTTCAGCTACCACCATATCAAATTGATATTCCTGAAAAAAAAATTACTCTTCTGATACCACAATAAAGATTTCCAAGTAAAGATACGAATTAGAATAAATTTAAGGCAATTGTCTAAGATTAGAATTTTTGGAAGACTTTATCTAGGAAGACTATTTTAAAATGTACTTTAATTCTCAAATTAACCTTGTAAAAAAAGTCATATATATATATATATATATATATATATATATAAAACCAAGCAGTTTACTTTGGTTTAATGTAACATTCTCTAAAATGTGATTTGCTTAATTATTTTGAAGATCGTGTATTTGCTATTTTTACAACTTTGGCCCAGGTAGTGAAGGGCCAGTGTCTCATTATGCAAAGAAACACATTTACATATTTTGAAAAATTCATGTAGGCAAACAACTTTGTTAACAAAACAAAGAAACAAACAAAAGGAAACACATGAAAATAATATCCTGTCAAAGCAAATGCACCTGGAACCAGGGCATGTCTTGGATCCAAAAGTGCACAGGCCCATTAGAACCACCATAATTTGTGCATAGAGTAATACAAATCCAATAAATGTGTGGGTTCTCAGTTCCGTGTGCTAGGCCCTCCTCCATCAGCACACTATAACTGCCAATATGTCTCATGACACAGTTACTCTGGCAAAGGAATGGACTTTCTAGTGATAACTACATTTTTCTAATTAGCCATAATCCACTCAAGTGTCCTTTTTTTCCTGCTATTGATTAGCTGCTGTAGCGAGAAGTTAAAGAGTTGAAATAAAAATAAGCTCCAGGAACAGGTGATGTAATGGTTTAAGCGCTGCATTAGTGGCTGCAAAATGAAGACATTCATCTGTGTGTATTCTGCATGAGGTACGTAACAGAAATAGATGCACTCCTTTGCGCACAGCATCAAACTGTAGGCTCTATGAATCGTTTTGTATTGAAGCATATGGTTAGTGAAAAGCATGTCAAATTAAACCAAATAATAATGGCAATTGAGAACAAGAATATGCTTCAAGCAACCCACAAACATAAACAGGATAAATGGTTTGGAGATGAATAAATGAATGAATGAATTATACTGCACTTTCTGTTTGAGGAACATGTGAAGCTATAAAGCAAGTTAGTACTGTTTACTGTTAATTTGCTTTGAGACGAAAAAGAAGCCTGGTCCCTACTGAGTGAAGGTTGAAGTGGGGGTGGGGGGACGTTTCCGCTGCCCGTCACCACTCAGGTGTGACTGACAAACACAAAAGCTGGGGTCTTCAAACAAGCCACAGGTTTCAAAAATACAACTGCGATTTCCTGCTAGCAACAGACTTTAAAACGGTCCAGCGGGTGTCCAAAGACGTGTGTGCTGATTGTCCCCTCTGTTCTTTTTCACAGCACAGTGAACAGCTGCTCCACAACAAATGTCAGTTCTCAAGGGACGTCAGTAGTCCTCATACTTAAGTAGTTGCAGTGAATGGAAAGTATTTAATCTGGTCAGTATTTTTCCCAAATGACATTAACTGTTCATCACTGCCTTATGATTCTGGTATTTATTTTCTATTTATCTTCCTGTCTTTGCGTTCTAACCCATTAAATATTTCTAATTGCTTTCGCTTCGCTCTCAGTGCAGTGGACCAAAGCCAATGTGCTCTCTTCTTCTTCTTTGGGTTAAACAAAAAATTTATGTTTCCTTAAAAGGAAAAATTAAGTACACGTACACAGGTAATTATCCAGCGATTACAGCAATAGTTGGTAAGGTCATTGTCCTGCAAAATACAAATCGGGCTTGCAAATGTGGCTGCCCACTTGACACCACTAGAGGAAGGTGCCTTGACAGGCAAATCTTTGGGTCTGAACACAGAACACCTCAACAGCTGTGTACATGCATTCTTTTCTGGGTCAGTACCTTAAGGCATAGATGATCTTGCAGTAACACTGCCTCTTGTATTTCAGTCATTGCAAACATTTGTCTAACTGGCTTTATTTACACAAGGTTTAGTGCTAGCTGTTTGTATGTACACTGTTTTGAATTTTCTCATATTTTTACTTCTAACAATTTTCCAGCTGTCAGACCTTTAGCATCTGTAATTTCACTTCCTAAGAGCTAGCCAGCAACAGGCAGAAGATACACTGGTCACTAGATGACAGCCTGATTGATCTACACCAACAATGCAAGCCATTTTCAGGCATCGTTAGCTGATGACAGTAACATATTGTATATATTAGAGAATTAATTAATTCATGCCTTCATTCATTTTCTCATCCAGTTCAGGGTTGCCAGGCATCATGTATAACTCAACGGGTTTTCATTGTACTTGTTATTTTAGAAAGCCTCTTAACATGTCACTAGCATGATGTGCACATTGGGAAATGTTAAAGACACTTTTAAAAACCTTGCATTCAGTGCTCACTTAAGACTATTTTTGTACGACATTTTTGAATCCATAAAGAGTTCTATAGGCTGTCAACTTCAGTGATGAACATCTGCAGCTACAGCCGCTCCTGCAGGGGAATTGCACGTCAAAAGATTATTTCCCTCTTGTTGCCCTCGTGACAGCTGTTTGCGTACCAAAGATGTGACACTGATACTGATGGCCTCTGTTTGTTACAGGGCGTAACGCCACTGAAATCGCATCGTAGCGAGACAATAATCAGGGCCGGTTCCGTATTATGTTCGTCACGCAGACATATGGGGCAACAGATAAGACTTGAGATATTTAATGCGTACGCCAGAGGCAGCCTGTTCTTACTGCAAATCTCCAGGTGATGAAAACACACGACAGTCGTTTTTGTTCAGCGCCACAAATCTGCGGGCGGCCTTCAAAGGGATGACCAGTGTGTGCACATGGAGCCACGGACGAGTGGGCATGTGAAATCCATCAGAGCTTGCCCAAGCGATTCGGGCCTTTATGGAAGTTTGAAGTGTTCTAAAAGCTGCACGACTGCATTCAGTGACACTTTCACCAGATGGTCACCCGCTGAACTGAAGTTAACAAAGTCACTGCTGAAAGCTAGGCTCAGATACCAGCAAAAAACACAGAGCCGGGGGCGTACGGTCTTCCTGCGGGTTGCTGAATGGGTCCTGGAGAGTCTAGAAGGTAGTTAAGGCAGATAGATTTGAGAACTTTCACAGAATCTGCCCTACACCCCCAAACCACCCTAACTGCTCCTATCCTCTGAGGTTTTACATAATAGTCATAATAATTATTTCTTTAATTTAGAATTAAAAGAGATCCAAGAAAAAGACAATCACAAAAAATAAAAGAAGAGAAAAGATTGACATATACAACAGTTAGTTTTGAACAAGAAATTTGGTTTGATTTGATTGGAAGCATTCTAAAAGTGCTGATTTACAGTATAACAGCACTGGGACATTTAACAATAAGTATCACTCTGCTTCACAGGTGATCTAATCATCTTTAATTACTTATTATAATCTGTTTTCACTTATTACTGTCAACTAATAACTGATGTTTGTAAAACTGTTATATACTAATCAGTAATTACACTAATTGATGGTCGCTAGGTCAGAACTACATTTTAATGAACTACAATAAATAGACATTTTTCCAGAAGTAACATTCAAGCTAAACTATGATTAGTCATCAGCAGAGGTCAAGGAGAAGGAAAAAAGCCAGGATACTTCTGGGTAAACCTTAGCCAAGCTTGACAAATTGGACAAGAGCAAAAATGAAGCTACCACAGTAAGGCAAACAGCATGGGATTTAAACTGCTTTCAACATTGCTTGTGTAATGTGTAAAATAAGATAGCGTGCACGAATATATTCATTGTTTGTGTTCCTTAGCAACAGTCAATTCCTGGTCCAGTTGTGAAACTATTTGTGTTGCTGGAGCCAAAATAACTGATTAAATAAACAAACAAATCATTATTTGTTGTCACTTATTAGTGTCAACTAACAAATGGCATTTGTAGAACTGTTGTATAAAAGCAATACCACACTCAAGGTCATGCTGTTGTACTGAATATCGTTGTGATGTCTTCGGCACTCAGCCTGCAGTGTCATGCATACGAGGCATCATAGCTGTGCTGATACTAAGTACAACAGTGCTCCCTTTCATAATACATTGTTTAAGTATTACGAATTGGGTACACTAGAATGGGGTGGGAGCAGCAGGTATATAAACCCTGTGAGTCGTTAAGTTGATGACACCCTGATAGTCATTTGCAAGTTTTGGTTAGAATCACCTGAATCCAGGTGAGAATGAAACTGCTCCAGAGGTGGCAGTGAGCTGTTAGAGTTGCACAGGTCCAAGTGTGAATGACTAAGGACTTGTCTTGGGAGTTTTGAAAGAACTACATTGTATGTAGGTGATGGGTGATGTCTTAGGCCACATTCTCAGTTTAGGGAGGGCTGTTCCAGTTTTACATATAACCAAAACTTTTAGATGTGAGATGAAATGTCTTCAAGATTTCCAAGCAAGTTCAGTTGCCATTGAACAAAACTTGAGATAACTATGACATGGATGACTGACAACCTTTACAGACAAGCCTTGTAGCTTTTAACCTCAATCTCTAGACTTTGCAGTTATGGTGTCTTAGTGTGTTATGCTGTGTTATCCTCTATCATGTGTCTTAAATGCCAATGTATTTAAATATTATCCTTTGTACTGTTTACATTTCCTCTATCTCTGTGATCTGCTGAAAGCACACATATAAAACTTTAATTGGATCTTTGGCTGTACACAAGTACCTGTTATTACACATAGGAAAAACCCTGGCCTGGCTACATATAGTACATTACATAATACAGTCAAAAGTACTGTAAGTGGAGATGAATCGATGCAGTCTGATATTGTATATTTTAACATGGACACTTTACCGGCCCAGCGCTTCAGGATAACTTTGCCTCTTTCAATGTTCATTGCTCCATAGTATGATATCACTGTGGTTGTGGCACAGTCGCCTTAGTTAGAGGTGAGCTGAGGTTTGTGGCTAACAGTGCCTACCGCAGTGGCCTCATGTAAATGGGTGGTGGAGAAATGTGGCCTACTTTAGCTCACCCAAAGGACCCCCAGGTACACATGTAAAACGAACCCCCTCTTCCCTCACAAACACATTAAAACACACATACATCTGTAATACATCACATGAACCCAAAAACACAATATCATAATCTCTGACTTAAACACACCCTATGACATGTACCCTATTCTAAAACACATGGTCAGTCATTCGAAGTTGCCTGCAACTTACCTATCAAATGGACAATGTATACCTGCCAGTAATTGTGTTGTGTGTGCCCAAGCCCTGGACACACACAACACAATGTAGACCCCCCACCTGTTTCTCTCACCCTTCTGTAATGTCAATAAGACTCGACATGCATGTATGAAACAATTCCCACATGTATCACTTTATGCTCTTACATGTAGTCGGTATCCTGACATCAAAGCCACGCCCTGTTCCTTAACTTATTTTTTATGTAAATCCCCCCAGTAAATGGCCTGCTTCAGTCATATGGAAATACACATGCATAAAAAGAAGTCTGGTTTCTTTACCCCTGGCCAGCAAGAGCTCGCTAGCTGATTAAAGTAAGACTTCCAACAGCAGCTCACAGATGCGCTTTCTCCAGGACCCTTCGTTTAGGATTTCCCATGAGCAACGATCCCCGGAACAGTCATTCCAGAAACAAAAGGATTTTTTTCCATCACCTTATTTTCTATACCTACAAACACAAGACCTTTATTCTGGATTGAGCTATTTTTCAACAAACTTGAAGGCTCAACTTTAAGATCCTTCTTTTAGAAAACAAATGTCAGCATTATTTGTCAATTCTGAACTTGATTTTGAGATGTGTGGGTATTTTTCACACATGCTTTGCGTGAAAAGATCTGATGGACACATGAACTGTGTTGAGATTGGGTTTCTGATTGAATAAGGACCTTGATTCACATTTAGTCTGGGGGGGAAAAAAATCTAAGAAGAAATTAATCTGGGTAAACACCACAAGGCACTTTCTCTACTACTGTAGAAGCCAAACAGTACAGAATCTGGTTGGTTATCCAACAATATAATATAATACATAATTTCTTCTCCATCGGAGTATTGAAAAGATAGAAGACAGCTGGAAGGTCTGCGACAAGTGAGCTAACCTCAATCTTTTTTACAAACTAACTGAAGTGGAAAATTAACTTATAACCAGTTGCATGTATAGTTAACATTACAGTATTTTAAGAAGGAGAACTGTATGTACATACGAACATGATTTTAAATTACTTCAAGTCCTGCAGTTGTAATCTGTATAGAAAAAAATGTGTTCAAATATGAACTAAAATTCTTAAAGGTTTTTTTTTAATAGTCTTAGTGCCCCATCTGCTGGATTTCGGGTAAGGCTATCAAAATCCCAGGACATAGCTCAGTGTGTTCAGTCATTCCTGATTACTGAAGATTTGGATGAACATCAAAGCTCAACTAAAACAGTTATTGTTTTTCTTGTTGTATATTGTCCTATCTTGCTGTTGTAGCATCAACTGACTGCATGATATCCTATCTCTCATCAGGGAGTGGACACCATTTTAAGAATTTGGGGATTGGACAGTTAAAGTCATAATGATATCTGCTAGAAGTGAGTTGCCTCTCTGGGTAATGGCAGGTCTTTTTGCTGTGATCACTATATTCTTCAATGTCTACATTATCCTGATGAGCCTCCGCAGCTACAGGCAGCATGGGCACTGGATGCCCTGCGAGACCATCATCTTGGCCCTGTCAGTGGCCAGCAGCACCTTCCAGGTCTGCTCCTACTTCTGGCTGACTGTGGAGGAGATGGACAGGAGCTGCTTGCTGGATGAGAGCTTGTTCTCAAGTCTGATGGTGACCATCTTTAGCCTGAAATTCACGGTCATCTGGACCACCGCCTTCCTCACCTTCTTTTACAGCACAAAGCTGGTTATCGAGCCGATCCATTGTTACACCAAGATCCAAGATGCCTTCCTCAAGCACACAAGCACTGTGGTCATCATCATCCCGCTGTGTGGTTTTGCCAGCTGTACACCCCTGATCACGGTCTTCACCCATGGAAATGGCACTTTGGATAATGACTGCTGTACTCCAGTAATTTCCAACGGGCACTCTGGGACAATCTATGCCATCTGCTACGTACTAATCTCTGACTTAATCCCTGGTTTGCTGATGCTGAAAAGCAGCATCTCCATCACTGTCCACCTGGCCATACACTTGCACCACATGAAGGTTAGCAACAATGGCTTTCACACCCCGAAGCTAGGCTCCGAAATGCGGGTGATCTACATGAACCTGGGCCTCGTGATTGCATTCCTCTGCTTCCTGCTGGTGGACATCTACTCGCACTACATAAGCATCGTTAAGATGAACAACACCATGTATCTGAGTGTGCTCTTTTCCTCCATCTACACCGCTGTCAGCTCCCTGATGCTCATCTATGGGAAGAAGACCTTCTGGAAGGAACTTCTCCATATGCACAACCTGTTTCTGGATGAGTTCCCATGTTTAGGCTGCCTGAAGGTGCCAGAGGGCAAGCCCAAAGAGACACCAGCCCCAGGACACTAGACCCAGGCTATGCACAGAAGCACGACACTGTGGATGGAATGGCCATTCGTCAACTCTGGCATAAGGTGATAAGCTTGTTGTAGATGTAGATTTTGACTTGTGTTTTTATTTAAAGGCAGTGGCAGGTATCTTAACGTAATTAACTATACATGATGCCTGTGCAAATATTAAAAATTGTATCATTAAGCATTGAGAATAAATAGTCTGAATATTTAACCAATAATATAAGAGAGAGTTAAGAGAATTTAGGGCATGAATCTATCTTAAAAACTACTGTATAATAAGGTGTTGTTAAATTATATTCTGTGCATTATCTTGCCGAATGTAGAAATGCATATCAGCACGTGTTTTCTCTCCAGCATTAAAAGACATTTTCTATGCATAGCTGTCAGCTGATAATATCTGTTTTCTGTATGAAATGTCATATTTGTGTAATTCCACCTTTACTATGGAATCTTTTTTAAAAAATACATTATGGGCAAGAAAAAAATGTTGCCCTCAACAGAACAAGCATTTCTAAAACTAGGAACAGCATTAATATTAATTTTGCCACTTTCTTGGTGTATTTTTACACAATATAAATACTATATGTTCTAAAAGCAGTAGTTAAGCATAATGATGGAGAACTTTATATAGTTCAAATGTTTTGTCAGCATACAGTGCCTTAATATACATCAAGCCATCCATCCATCCACTTTACCGCCTCATCCAATTCAGAGTGTCAGGAAGCCTGGAGCCCATCCCAGGGAGCAGGGGAGGAGGCACCAGCCCACCACAGGGCACACACAGGCACACACTACAGGCAATTTGCAAACATCAATCAACCTAATCCACGTCTCTGGACCATGGGAGGAATCCGGAGAACCCGGACAAAGCCCGTCAAGCACAGGAGAACATGCAAATTCCACGCAAACAGACCTGGGCCAGGAGTCGAGCCCCGTGCCCAGCAGTGCGATGCAACGATGCTAACCACCACGCCACCGTAGTGCCGCCTGAATATACACCATAGTGTAATTATGTTATAATTACTGCTGTTCAATATCATTCATTGAGTTCACACTGATTAAGCTGCTACATCATATGTGGTAGTGCAAATAAGACATAGGTTATATAGTGACTGGAAACCGGGTCTTGTTTAATACTGCTTTTCTCTGGGTCTGTCTTTTTCACTCAGGGTTAGATCCTCATGAAGAGGTGTGGCTGTAGCCAGAAGCTTTGTCCATGATGGCCCTCAAGTTACTTAAAAACTCAAAAATGTGCCCACGAGTAATTCTGGTGCAAACGCACTGTTTTGTGACATAATTGTTGGAGAAATGGTTAGAAAGAGGATCAACTGCGTTGCACTTCACTTTGCTTAAAAGTCTCGCTCAAAAATAAAGGGCGACTGTAAATGAGATACAATCGCGCGGTCCTCACGTTGTCGGCGGCCAGTCTGTAAAATGTCTCTCATCGTTTTGCTACGTTCAAAAGATTTGACACGTCATCTTTTTGAACAGAAATGTGTTAGAAGTGCCATTCCTCCTGCCTTGGGCTTTGAAGAAAAGGAAACTGTGAGAGTCCATTAAGTGAGAATGTCTTATCTCACCCGAAAGCACAGAACATTCTCTCCACAAACCAAGACAGAGGCAATTATTAAGCTCTCTCTTATCAGCTGGAAATCCATATATGAGACTGCAAGAAAAAAATTAAACCATCCACTAAAAAACATTGGCTGTCTAAAAAGTTACATATTTTTTACTTTATTATAGTGTTTTTTTTCACTCAAATTGAATGTAGAAAGTGTTTAGATATCTCCCTGGCACAAATGTGAGGAATGTATTATGGCATTCCAAGCAGGCTATGTACAGTAGTCCATAGGAGAAGTTATGGTGATTCATAAAAAACATTTAAAGTAAAGACACGGGGGTAGTTTCTTCCCACAAAACAATGGGTGCGGAAACAATGCTACATCATTTTCTGTAAGCTTTATCTAAGAGAGCATGTCTATCATAACAATAATGTATAAAGCAATGTGGAATTTAGATTTAATCAGATAGATTGGATGGGTACAGCTTATAGGTTTCCAGATAAGGCACAGGTTTAATGTGTCATTCACAATCCCACATATGATGAAATGTAAGATGCTCTGAGGCAGGAGGAAAGGTATATTTAACATGATATAAAACACAACCTGATATTTAGTAGCCATTGTTATCACTGTTCTCTGGTATAGAAACCTCCCCAGGGGTGAATTTGCTTTAACAAAGCTGCATTTTGCTTCCTTATGTGTGAAATTCAGTGCCTACCATTGTATCATTCTCACCCTCTCCCCCATGAGATCTGACTTGCACACCATGAGAGGTACTCTGGTCTCAATACTGTTTGAGACCTCGCCCATAGGGAGAACTTTGCCAAAATGACCAATGTCTCAATGAAAACACACACTGTAAGATATGCACACTGCAATCAGTAAGCAACTTACAGTGTGTGAGTTTCATTTGTCATTTTAATAACTCTTTGTGACTATCAAAATTATTGTAATTATTTTTAATGCACCGATTGAAAAACAGCAGGCAAAATTTTTAAATGGAAAAACCGTCGTATTATTTTCTGAATTACGGTTTGCTGCCAAAATATGACTTAGATTTTGATCAGGGTTATTATTAGTATTTATTCGTTTGGCAGACGCTTTTATCCAAAGCGACTTACATTTCACATGTGTTACACTGAGCTAGCACTGGGTGTCTTACTCTCACACTGTACCCTACCTGTCTAAACGACTGTCCATTGCAGGAACCATAAGCAGGTGTTTGAAAGCCACATGCAGTTTCCAGTGATGAGCCATATCTGTATAACTACAGCAGGCACAGATAAGCCTGATAAAGCAGGCATGACCCCCCCATCACCCTCAAGCAGTTGTATTACTTTCCCCTCAATTCAATTTAAAATCTTCATAATAACGCCAGATTGCTTCAATGCTCAAACATTCACCCTGACCTTTCCTGTCAATGCAAGTTAATTGTAAACTTTCTAGGGTCTGAAAGCTCTGTTCTCATAACAGGCCAATATTAATAAAAGGCAATAAAAGGCAGTAAAGGTGGCCGCACTTGCGCAGCTAGCCAAGTCCAAGCTAAATCTGTTTTCTCCCACACGGCTTTCAGGTTTATCTTTATTGCAACAGCAGGACCAGAATGGCTGCAATGAAACCTGTCGGCCCTTATTCGAATATGCACAGTGCTCAGCCAGGACTCCCGACAGGATACACAGCCAGACAGCAGCGTTTTATCCCTTATTTTTTTAAATAGTTGCAATGTGAAGCACCTGCGTAAGTTGTTTTGCAGTGAAAGCTGGGACTGAAGACCTCCCAGCCTGTTACCCAAAATAAAAGACATAAAAAAGGGTTTAATATGACTATTGATGGAAGAGTAAAACATTTCAAACACAAACAGAATGCTTTCAAAATGATGCAAAACAGAAGGGACAGAACAGAGAGAAACCAGCAGCATCTTAGTACACTTTTTGCCCTTGATTGGTAAGGCATAAAAAAAAATCCCAATTAATTTCTTACAAAACTTGTAAATCTGTGCTCTACCTTTCCTTTGAGAACTGTTAGGCTCCTTCACTAAACACTGTCAGCTTGTCATTACCTGGTGGCTTTCACTCTGTGCTTGGCCACCGCAATCTTCTATAGCAATTCTCTGCAAAATATGCATATGCTGAACTGCGACCCATTTTGTGTTGTGTCTTTCTGTTTCACAGCCGCCAACTTTTTATAGATATAATCTTCAAAAGTAAAAGCTCGACATGCAATCATTTTTTATCACAAACTACCTTTCGGTACATTAATCCATTCTGAGTGTCTTACAGAAACACGCGAAACAAAAGTACGGTAAATTAAATAAAATGGGGAAAACACACTGCATAACCGTTGGCTTAGGAACAGCAAATTGTTAGTATTTGGAACAAAAATTTATATGTATTGCATGTTTTTTTTCAGAGTTATATCAAGCTCTGACAAAGTATCAATTATTTTGTTTACTGGAGGCACTTTTCACCAGGATGTATCCACATAATGTGAACAGGTGAGGCTAAATGTTGGTGGACAGAGGCCTTCACCCTAGGCATATGGATCAATAAATAACAATTTGTAAGTAGCAATCTCTAGTGACATGTTTACTGACAGTCTGCCCTAAGCTGACATGAAAATGAAATGTCGAATAAAATCTCCGACTCCTGTCTCCATCTGCTGAAGGCCCTAATTGATCTCCGCAGCCTCAGCCTCTGTCACACATCACACCCCATGTGCGGCCGGACACGCTGGGCTCTGCTCACATAAGGATCATAGAGCGTGTACATGTATGTCCCTCCTGAGCGGCCTCAGGAGGACAGAACGCAGCTTTTCCCAGAAGACCCTCTGGGCGTCAGGGTTGTTGGCGGGCCAGTCGAGGCAGGACTTCTTGCAGAGCTCCCTGCGCAGCCGCTGGTGCTGCGAGAGGCGGCGCGGCGGGATGGCTTCCAAGAAGACGAACACCAGCACATCGCGGCTCTCCAAGAACAGCTGCATGTGCGCCATGCTCAGCTCTAGCCTGCACCAGTCGCTGCGCAGGAAGTGGCCCGAAATGATGCACAGGGTCTTGCGGCTGCACTGGATGCTGTCCTCCACGTTATCGAGGAGGCTGCTACCGGGCTCCCAGTCACGGTCTGGCATGCACATCCGGATCCGGCGTGGCCCCACCCCATCCTCCAGGTGAGGAATCAGCTCGTGTAGCACCCACAAAAAATCATGCTCACTGTAGGCAACAAAGACGTCATAGCTGAACCCCGGGTGGTCCATCCACACCTTTCGACCTTTCCGTTTGGACAGCATGATGAACCATTTATAGTAGATCTTCCAGCGGTTGACATAGAGCATGCCAGCCACTCCGGCCAACAGCAGAATGCCCAGGGTACCAGACAGAATGTACCACACGTATTCTGGTATGCAAATGGGCTGAAAGTCCTCCAGGAAATTGCCCTGGAGACTGAGAGGGAAGTGACATCGGAAGGTCCTCCTTGCCTCCAGGTCATCCAGGTTCCTGATCCAGGATGAAGCCCAGGCAATGCTGCAGTCACAGGTGAAGAAATTTGAGGAAAAGTTCACATGAAGGGATGTAGAAAATGAGTCAAATAGGCCCTGGGGAAGGGTGAGGAGGTGGTTGTGGCTGAAGTCGACATGCGTTAGATCCTTGTTGTACTTGAAAAGGCTCACATGTAGACTCTGGAGTCTGTTACCTTTGCAGTTCAAAACCTGCAGAGCACCGAGTGAATCGAAAGTCCCAGGGGCCAGTTCCTTAAGGCTACAGTCTGTCAGGTTCAAATGCTGCAAGGCACTGAGCGTTGCAAAAGCGTCACGATCAATAGAACCAATGGGGGTCCTGACTATTGATATGCGGTGCAGCCCTGCAATATCTGAAAATGCTAAGGCATCCAAGGAATTTATAGAACTTTCGAGTATCTCAAGTGTCGTAAGTGGACAGAGCTTCAGGCTGTCAAATGTTACCTTTCTGATGTCATTAAATTTTGTATAGTAAAGTCCTAAATACTGTAGTTGAGAGTTCTGGAGGTCAAAGAACACAGTACTGAGGGTCTGCTCTTGGATGCGTCCAATTCGCAGGAACCGAAGCCTGGGGAGTTCATAGAAGGCCTGAGAGCCCACCTGCAGGATGGAATGATGCTGCATGAGCTGCAGGTGTTCCAGGGATGTCATGTAGGTGAAGGTGTTAACATCCACCTGGTGCAGCCAGCCATAACACAGGTCTAGGGTAACAATCGAGTGAAATGCTGCAAAGGTCCTCTGGTTAATGCTCTTGATATGGTTTCCACTAAGGAGAAATGTTTGGGCTTCTGTAGGAATACCCTTTGGAAGCTGTGGGAACACAAGTGAAAATGTGTGACTCTTTCCATTTTTCCAGTTTTGTTTTTCCTAGGTAAGGTGGAATATTTTACCATTGAAAAATCTACAGTCTAAGTAAACAGAATCTAAATTTTACTGTTCCATCTTCACTTCGAGGCGAGTTTTGAAATTTCACCTTAAAAACATTATGGATTTCTTCTGCAGAAATATTAGATTACATTGTCATTTGGCATATAAAACCAATGTCTCACACAAAGCTTCACAATGAATCTCTGGACCTCTGTAATCTCTGTTTAAGGCAGGTCATGAGAAGTAGTACAGAACTTTACCTTAGACAACTTGGCCCCCTCACAGTTGAGCGTGTTGTTTTGTCTGAAGTAAAAACAGAGTCCATCCCGGTTGCCATTGGCTTCGAAACCTGTGCAATTGTAAAAGTCCCATCCGTCTGGGCAGTCATCGATGAAGTGAATAGGCAAGTCATCTTCAACGACAGGTTCCGATGTGAGCCAAGGGGTGGTGGTAGGGGGGTCAGACGGGTACTGTATTGGGCCAGCTGTCATGGTGGTTAATGGGGGAGTTATAGTAGTCGTGCTGTCGAACTCAGTCCATGGCATTGTTGTGAAGAAATGCTTCCTTGGAGCAGAGGATTCCATTTGTGAAAGAAACCTGTGAGTCAGGTTTCTCAGCTTTGGACTTAGTAAGAACTTTGGAGTCTCCCGTTCCCGAAGAGGTCCCACTGGTTCCAGATTGACATTGGCTGAGACTGGAGTTTCCCAGAGAATGATGACCACCTCCAGAAGGATCAGCATTTCCCTCTAGACAGCACACAAAAATACCATGAAGCAGAAATGTTTCTAATGGTACAAGTGTACCCCTTAGCAAAGCCTGTAATCTAAATTTGTTCAGTAAAAAAATATGCAAACCAAACAGAAAACATAAAGCAAGAGCTTGCCACTACCTGACATTTTGAAAAATTAAAAGAATAAGGACAAGACCATTTTAGAGTGGTCTACAAATGTATCATTCTAAGGGAGATGACAATGACTAGTGGTCGTGCCCATTTCCATTGATGAATTACTACATGAATGACATTTTCCCACCATAGATAACAGCATTTGCTGAGTGAATAAATGTCATTATATGACTACATAAATGTGTGACACTACAGTATAATAATTATGAATATCTCCTTAAATAAAAACATTTGTTAAGTGATTTTTCCTGCTCTTTTAATGTAACCTAGAACCTGGTCTTTTTGTGGTTTTTATTTAAGGTTTCATTTAAATTGCCTGAGCTGTCATTTAAAGTCCATTTGGCTAGGAGCAAACATTACAATTAATTACGTGTGCATTTACATATGAAATGGATTTCTGTTTATAGTTCTAGAATAGCCAAACCAGAATTCGTACAATGTTATATCAAACTGTCCAAATGTATTTCGGAAATAAAATTACCACATTCTTATATATTCCATGGGGTATAGGAATTTATATATTACATATATTATATATCTAACTGGGACTTGAATGTTATCATTGTGTAGCACAGAATGTTAATCATCTGATTGTAAGAAAAAGTTATATTGTCAAGTTTATTCATGTATTTAGGATATATACTTTCTCCCAATTTTCCCTCAAAAACTGTGCTTAAAAGTAGGAAGTATAAACACTCACCACAGTAGAAAAGCCACCAGCACCAGGTAAAGCAGAGTCTGAATTAACCATCTTCACCAGTAGAGCGAGAGTCTACAAAAGCCAACTGCTGTGTTATCTAGTAAAAACTCCAGGGCTGAACTACACCCCACCATACCATAAAACCTACAGCCACGCCAAGGTCTATTAAAGGCCTAATGATTGGTTAAAAAGGTTTGACGTCTGACCACCTGACATGAAGGGATGTCGCTCGTCTTTCTGTATGGTACAAGTGAACAGGTGGAGCCAGGCAGGAGGTTGTACAGTGGACTGCTGATGGATGATGGACTGATAGAAACTAATACTAGTAAGTGGGTTTATATATATATATATATATATATATATATATATATACACACACACAGTATAATTATCATTTTTTTATATATAGACGCATATGTATATAGACATACACATACACAGCCTCACCATAAAAAGGTAAAAAGGTCACCGTGTCCCTCTGGAGGAGTGTTATTAGCTGGTATTGCTTCAGCTCGTCTGCTCTAAGCTCAGCAACATTATGCACCAATAAAATAAAGTCAGCTCAGAATCTCAATGCACTGAATAGCCAGGTTCCCCCATCAGTGGATTTTTTTCTTCCCAGACGACATATTCCAGGCCGACAATGCCAAGATTCATTGGGCTAAAATTGTGAAACGGGGGTTCAAGGACCATGAGGAATCACTTACACAGATGAACTGGCCACCACAGAGTCCTAACATTAACCTCCTTGGATGTCTTTAAGATGTGCTGGAGTGGACTTCAGAGAGTGGTTTGGCTCTCTCATTACCAGTACAAGGTAAAACACAAAATATTAGCATGTGACTTTTATTTTGGAAAAGCAGTATATATATATATATATATATATATATATATATATATAATGAGAGAGAGAGAGAGAGAGAGAGTGAGTGTGTGTGTGCGTGTGTGTATGTGTGTGTGTGCTTATTTCATCATGTAACAGCAATGTCAGTCATACAAGCAGGTAGAAGGCGCTGTTTTTGCCTCCTCTGTCCACACCTGCTGGACACTGATAAAGGGACTGGCAGACTGTCACAGGCTGAAAAGGTCCACTGAGGCGTCACCTGTCCAGGTTTCTGCCTGCTCAGTGCCCTTACTTTTACTTACACTTGTTAGTCTCCATACAGCTGAAAGAGTAAGACAGGTGTGAAACACTTGAACTAAGCCTTTTGTGGAATGAGTCAGAGGTATTAAACATTGTGCGCTGATCCGTGGTTACCATGGTGTCGGGGCAGGGGTGTGCTGTGGACTAAGCGTGTGCGCAGCAGACGGAAGCGGACCTCGCAGGCAGCCCGGTTTCCTATTTGACTTTTTGAGCGAACACACCAAATCCCTGCCAAAGGGTGAGCTGAAAGGTTAATAATGGTAATGTTATTGGGAAACCTTCGCACAAAAACCCTCGTTCCACATAGTAGTGTTTACAGAAGGCTGAGCACCACAAATGATCTCCACACGTTTAGCTTGTACTAACTTTGTTCTTTTTATCCCCTCATTCCTCCACTGTATCACATAAATATTAGTGCATGTTTTAATTGTTCACAAACTTGTGCTCCCGTGACAAAGCTGCTGACGTTTGGCAGTGAGGGCATTGGAACTGGCATGAAGACGTCAGTCTCCTCTGGGCATCACAGTCATCCACTGTGTTGTGCAACCTGCAAAATAATACACGCGCAACTTTTTGTGCTGTTAACGCAGTAGATTTAGAAGCTGTGTGCTTGAAGCATAAGGGACACATTTGAAAAGCACGGCGCTGAAACGTGGAACAAAATGTCCCACAGAAATACTTAATTTTCCCCCACAGTGCTCATTTAGAAATACGAGCCCTTAGACATCTGAAGCAGAAAAAAGGTCTGGCATGCAGTTCCCCAACTCCTCATTAAGTTAAAATGAGATTTTCAAATTAAAAAAGAGGCCTCACAGAAGGATTCATAAGAACATTTGTTTTTTCTTTATTTTCTCCACCCATTTTAAAAGTGTAGAATGGCCGTCACCCAGCTCCCCAGCAAAACCAGAGGACCCAAGACACAACAAATCAATGTTGCAGAAGCCTTCTTAAGGGACTATGGAGACATCTTGGGTTTTAGAAACACTCCCATCCCTATTATTTTTTCTGCTTTATTCCATCTGAATACAACACTGTAAAAATTCAATCATTATTAATAAGCTACATCTGTGACATGTCAGTATATTTAGTAAAAAGTTTTTTTTTCCAAGAAGGGAGACTGCTGCACTGAATTACAAACACACAGAGATGGAGTGGAGACCATAGCACAGCTATGGAAATCTTAAAGCCCTCGTCTTAAACACCTCGATTGGGTGGTCACAAGGGCCAGCAACTGTCACCAGCACTCTATGATTACCGTTTCCTTGATAGTGGGGTATCCAAAAATCAGGCATCCTACTCCACTGTGCAGAATGTAACCTGAGAATGAAAATTACACCACCTTCTCGGTTCAGTCCGGATTCAGAGCACAAGGTATTTTGACCACGTAGATAATAGATGTAGTCTGGCACATCATGGGTTGCCAAGGTGAGCATTCTTTAGCTGTTGATAAATCATTCTGAAAGTCCTCAAAAAAATCATTGTTTCCTTTCAAAATCGTTTAATTTCATTCTCATCAATCCTGTGTGTTTCCAATAACTACTTACCAAGTCAGGGGAACCGGAGCATTTTGTAGGATATGTAGATTGCAAAGTAAAAGATTCACACTGGACAGGGTGTTAGACCATCACAGAGCGTTCGATTAGTCACAGTGTCACACCCTGGCAATTATCACCTGTGCCACATGTTTAAACCAGCAGGAGGTAAGCAGCGAGCCAGGAACAGTGTGCAAACACCACCACGACAGTGATACCCAGACACCGTCAAGACCTAGAGCTAATTCCCCAGAAATGGCAGTAATGCTAAATGCACAGTCACTACATAACAGATGGAGAAAATTGTGCAGCAAGGCTGTCTAACATTTCCGCAGGTACCAGCAACTGACCGATGGGCCAACGCCAGCAAAAAGGCTGACCCTTACTGTTTAACAGGATATTAGCAAACCTGTCACACACAGATCAGTTAAAACCAAAAACTGTTAATCAGCAGGTCACAGTGAAAATGCCATGTTTATAGACAAGCGTTAACGAAAAATCATAATGGTGAGAGCATAGACGTTGCCAAACTACAGTGCTCCAAATGCAGGCCGTGAAATCATTTTTTAACAACAGCACGCTTTTCAGAACCATCCGGATGACTCCAATTCCTCAGCTGAAAGAGTAAGAGGCTACAAGTATGGGCTGGGATCTAGCCAAGATGCTCATACCACTGTGCGATATACAAAAACTGCCAATAGCTTGTTGAATGAATAGCAGTTATGAAAACTTAAAGCAGTATGGAGGATTGCACGCAAGCCAGTCCCGGAAACAAGCTGAATTTAGTTCTAGTTCAGCTCTATCTAGAGGAGCGAGAGGAGAAGTGCAAATGAGACGTGTGCACTCCACAGCCCTGGAGGGGGTGATTGATGTGCTCTGTCAGATGCATGCGGAGGAGCTACGCTGGTGCAGCAGTACCCACAATGCAGCTCCGTTCCGTTGCATTACCTTATGAATATGTCATCAGTCCCTTTCGCCAGGCCGGCAGTCGTCAGTCCCGGTTCCAGCCATACCCGGCCTATCTCAACCAGTTTTCCTTCAGGCTGGGCTCTTAATTAATCAAGCTTTGATTGGGCTGCTGATTGAGCTGTTTTTTTTTGGTGGTGGGGGGGGGGGAATTCTAAAATCAAATTGTGATTTTTTTTTTCTCTCTTAAGCTAAGAATGATTGAGTACATAATAACAGTGATCATTGATTAACCAAAACAGCAGACACTGTAACTTGCTGCTTGCTTCATTACAGTAAGAAATGGTTCGAGTCACATAAGGTGCAGGAAAACCAAAGCACGGCAGATTACGGGCG
>JABJVR010047512.1:0-17500 GCA_025773905.1 Chitala chitala | reverse complement strand
TCACACTCCAAAGACATGCAAGTTAGGTTGATTGGTGTCTCCAAATTGTCAGGAGAGAGAGAGAGAGAGAGAGAGAGAGAGAGTGTGCGCGCGTGCCTCCTGGTGGGTTGGCGCCCCACCCTGGGTGTCCCCTGTCCTGCACTGTGTGTGTCCTGGGATGGGCTCCAGGCTTCCCCACGACCCTTAACAGGATGAAGCGGTATAGAAGATGACTGACCAAAATATGTGGTTCACAGCTTTTAAACTACACACTAAGCAAGTGAATGCTGTATAGGCAGGTATGTGTCAGTCTGTATAGGCAAGCAAAATGGGTATTCTCCAAGTATGTGTCAGTCCCGCGAATTTAAAGAAACCCAGCAGAAAATGCAAATACGTTACGACGTAATGTAACAAAGGGTGATATAAGGCATTCATTCTTATCCGCGATTTCAGCCAATCGTGGTACAGCTTGGAACATAATACCCATGGATACAGGGGTCCCACTCTAATTGCTTAGCTGTTGCCATTTATTCAATGTGACTTTGCACGTACTGTACCCGATAGTGTGTTTTATTAACAGATGGTAATTTTGTAAGAATGCAAGGATTATAAGGCCATGAATTTATTGAAAACAAAGAGCAACTGTACCGTATTTGTAGAATGACTCATTCATACAACAAGCACCGGTCTGAGCAACACTCGTAAGGTCTTGCCTCCAACCTGGTTTATTACGCAATGTCAACATTAATTCAGTCTTCAGGAATATCTGGGGGGAGGATAATGTGGTTAAAATCTACAGTGACAGCTTGCAGAACCGTTTTCAGAGGTGAGGCTCGGACTCCCAGAGCGAGCTCGTTTTCTCGGGAGTGCATGCAGAAGCCGAATTTGAAGTGTGCCTAAGCACACAGGCTGTGGGTATCACTTCCACCCAGCCAGCTTCACCTTTTAAGTTCCTTATTGCTCCTTTGGCTGAAGTCCAAAGCAAATCCAGAACGTCCCTCAATTGTTCTAATGACTCTTTGCTTTGGGTGGGGGTGGGTGTCTGCTGGCCGACCGAGGTGCGAGGCTGGTGTCTCGGCCGGAGGATTGATGGGCCTCGTCCCAGAGTTCACAGTGCAGCGTCCATAACGGGCTCATTTCCTCGCGGTATAAATCCTGTGGTAAACGTGCTTCTGCTCCCTTCCAGCGGGTCACCCCAGTTTGCATCTGCAAAGAAGCTCAGTATTTATCTCCAGGCTACTGTTATCCTGCTTCTAAATAAACATCCATTGAATGTTTTTTTTCTCCCTGTTGGCCGACATGCTGACATTTGTAATTAAATTTAATTGCGTCGTTTCTTTCCTTCTTTTATACCACTTTTTTGTGCTTTTTTTTCTTTTTTTTCCCCACACAGTGACGAGAAACTCTCGCTCCAGGCTGTGTGCGCACAGCGAATGCGGGCTGAAACGCAAAATCCCACGGCTGCATCTTAAAACGAACAGGATTAGTACCTGTCCCAGATCCACTGTTGTATTAACTCTACCTAAATTGCGGCGAAACATAAGCTTTGTGTGGTGCCGGTTTATGCTACCACTCCATAACTTTGCATTTTTTTTTTCCCACCTCAGAACGTAAGAAAGGACAACAGTGGCCTCACTTTCTCACTGCCAGTGATCTGGGGATGAAACCTTACCCCACTATTACAACCTGACTGGCTCCGTTTGACATCTGGGAACACATTGGAACAGTTAGGGGAGGCCTGACCCTTGACCTCTGACTCTCTGCTCCGCTGACATGTACGAGAGGCCTAACACGAGAGCCCCCCAGGGAGGCTGAGGAACGAAAAGGGCTGTGAAGTTGGCAGGGGGAAAATGTCATCTCTCTTGCCCACCCCCCTTTTCTAAACCATGCAGTTTGATACTTTTCTCTGCTTTCCCACTGTCTCACAGCTTTGCTCTCTGATGACCAAAATGGGCTTGGATTCCTAGTGTGTGTGTGTGTGTGTGTGTGAGAGACAGTGTGTTTGAGGGGCTTTTCAAAATGCTTCATTCATTCTTTTATGTCTCTGGCACTGATCACCGATCACTTGTGTTACAGATGGCTTTAAAGCAAAGCTGCGGCCCTGACTCGGCTCGCAGCGGCACAAATGAAATCGAAGGGAGACGTTAGGCTGCATCATCATCAGAGATCGCGCCACCCGCACCCCCAAGCCGAGCAGAATAATCAAGGGCTACAAGCAGGATGCTCTTGTGAGCCTGAGACTCAGCGGGTCTCGTGAGGGTTTGAAGACGGGTCTGGATCGCGGAGCTGAGGCGAGCTACAGAAGTGGCTCCGTGCGGGAGCCCCCGGCGAAGCAAGACCCCGATCACGGCATGCAAAAGCGAGCTCCGCTTCGCCTCTTTCTTCCAAGTTGTTGCCTTCCAGCCGTCCTCACTGTTCCTTGATCTTCATCTCCCTCGCGGCCTCCTCTTCTGTCTCTCTCCCTGTGCCAGCCCTGCTCTGCTTTTACATCCCAGCAGCCTGACTTTCCTTACCTCAGGTAATAATGCTTAGACTGTGAAATCATCCAGGCCCTTAACTCTCCACACTACCCTCCCTCCTCCCTCCCGCTCTGTTTTTTTTTTCTCCTGTCACTTGCTGCAGAACTTTAATATTTATGACTCCGAAGCCTGGGGAGCGGGTGGGGAGCACAGGCTGGAGCTGGTCGACCTCTCCCTGGTGTTTGTTAGCAGGAGACCTGGCTGCTTGTCTGTAGGTCCTCTTCAGGCCCGGCCGCACCATGCTGAAGTGATTAGAGAGCAGGAAGTGAGAGCCGACTCCGATGACACCAGGCCCCGCTGCCACGTCCTGCTCCCCACATTGTCAGCGTGCTGACATCTGATTGGCCGTGACATGGCCCTGACAGTTCTATGCCACAAAATATAGGCAGTGAAGGAGGAATGAATGGGATAAGGGAGACACAAGATGATAAAGACTTTTTTGGTCAGGAAACAACAAGAAATATGCTCTTGTGATAAGCTCCTTTGGCTGCTAACCTTGACTGCACCTCTTAATACAGTAGCACCATAAACCACTTGTTGTCATGAACGATGTCTGCGTTATTGTGTTTGCATTTCTCACGCATTCGTTCAGCTGGCAAAACACAATTTCACATTTTGCCAATAATATATTTATGCTAAACTGAGGTCATGTTAAAGGTAACATACAGCGATGACATCATAAGCAAAGGTAGATCCCGGATTCTTGATTTTTCTGCCCAACATCTACAGACTTGATTTCAGCCTTACTCTGGGAGACTCAGATGTAGAGTGGCAAGCTTCATCTTCGTGTTGATGAGTCTTCCTCAGAGCCCTCGTGTTCGTCTACCTCAGCCGTTCAGAAGAGCAATGCTGCCCCCTATGGAAGAGTCACGGGATCGCGTGTTCGTGGAAGCCGCCGGGCTCGTGGTGGATGGTAACAGCTAGCAGCAGCTGCTTTCTGTGAGCTGTTGGACCACTCGAGGGCACAGAGCAGACAAAGACCCTCAACTGCGAACAGAATGGGTGCAAAGACATTTCCTCCCTTGCTCGCCGAGATGCTCAACTCATTGTAATCAGTCCATGTTTAACGACTAGAAGCCCGCCACTGATCACTTTGAGTTTGAGTGCTAAGTCACCATGTATCACTATGCATTTAATTTGCCTGTCTATAGTATTTGCACAACTTCCCCTTCCACAACCTATACTTTTTTTTACTACCTCAATGATCTAGTTGTGTTCTACTGTGTCTGTGCTTGTTCTTACACCTCCGAGGAACATACATGCATACACATATCTTGTTGCATCTTGTTGCACATGACAATAAGTGGAAACATGAATATGAATGGATTGCTAATCACGGCTCACGCTTCTCAGGTCAGTGGAAGCTACAAGGGTATGTCCTTGTGTGCTCAGCATCAAGAGAAGCTTAAGTCAGTGTCTGGTTGCTCGATCGTTCTTGTGGAAGTAAATTCTTTCTCATTCCAGGATCAAGGTTATCATAAAGACCATAATAACAATAATGAAGATGAAGATGAAGAAGAAACAGCTCATGAGAATGATGACATTGCAACCCCATGAGTTGTCAAGACATCTGTGAAGTTTTTGTAATGAATCAGTAAAACTCACAATTATGTGGGCGTGATATGTCTCCAATTGAAGCGCTGCACAGGTGAGGGGTAACAACCTTATCTCTAAACATTTACGAAAGTAATTCTGTTTTATTTATTCTATTTAATTGGACTCTTTCACACGTAATAATGTGGATTAAAATACTAACTGTAATTAAAACAGCCTCATCCTCAGATAAGCGAAGCACTTAACCCCCGCACCCGACTGTGGATTAGAGCATTCGCGTCCCACGCAGTTTGGATAGATACCTTACCTCCTGCGGTGCGCGCTCCGTGCTTAATTGATTGGAACGAGACGTGTGATATCCCGGCTTTGCTCTACAAGCGGTTTAATTAAGGTTAAGGTGCTTCTGAGACAAGCCTGACAAATTTAGCAGAGAATCAGCTGGCTGAGGAAAAGTGAAGGTGGCTTTAAACGTGTCATAAAACACGATTCTTTCTTCCAGACTGCAGTGATAGTTCAAGAAATAATGTTAAACAGCTGCATCGGACTGAGCCTGCAGCACCAAAACTCGTTTTGCTGCAAATGGATGCTGGAGCGTTAATTGTTTCCGTAATTTTGCAATGGCTGGAATACTTTCACGTTAAAAGTACTTAGCATTATGATGGCACTGCACGTGTGAGTGGACACACTGATGAGACGGAACGAAAGTCGGTTTTGGATGTACGGCTGTTTTATTAACGCGAATGTCGTGGGTGGTGTAATTAACCCGCCGTTGCTTTGTCTGTCACTTGAGGTTTTCCTCTCTGTTATTTATTCTACAGGAAAATTCTCTGTCTAAATATGTGCTAATGCCAAGAGGGCAGAGGCAAATTTGATCAGCAGATTTGCTCGCCTGATTGGTTAGGGTTGTGGGATTATAACGTGGTGTGGAGAATATTGCAGGATTACAGCCGTAAAGTTACCATTTAGCACACATTCAGGGTACTCAAATTAGACACCGAAGCACCATAAATCAACTGCGAGCCAGTAATATACACACTAATGCAGGTAATCTCACCCACTGGACAACTCTTTGGAGTTCTCATTTTAATTACTGCATTATTTGAAATCAAATACAAAGATCACACTGGCTTTTTACACACTTTCGGCTGCTATCGACAATAGGTGAACATAACCAACATATTTCAGTTAATTTATATTGTGACCTCAATACATCTACATAAGAATGTAAAAAAAAAAAATACTGGAATTATTTACCCAGTTTTTTTCTTCATCATAATGGGCTTCAACCAGGCTTTTGGGAAAAAAAAAATACCAAAAACGATTATTGCTTTAAATATAAAATGGAGAAGAGTACAAGGGAAATACAATAGAGACAGGCCTCTGAGCTGAAAAACAATGGCTGCTTGACACCAGTGGGCAAAACCGGGTAAAAACTTCAGGCAAGTTGATGAAAAATCTAGATTTTACTTTTGTCCCCAAGCAAATGTTGGGCCCAGTATATGGATAGCAGTAATAGAAATTAACTATTTACAAGCATACTGGTGGCTTTTTCCACATACCAGAATAGTGGAAAATTATATATATGCATTTAATACTGTATAAATATGTAAATGTTTTATACCTTGCTATTTTGTGTTGTCAGAAGAAAGTTGCTACCTCCAAGTGACGTGTCCTCATTTATTTCCTTATTAGCATGAATTTATGCTTACAAAATATCTGCTCATATAGTACTAATTATCCGTTTTTATAATAGCAAACTAAGGAGCCACTGTGCATTACTTAAAAATTCATGTTTAAATATAATGAGATATTATAATGAGATGTATTGTGTTTGTGGCTTTGATCATAGTCTGTAGTAATTTATCAAGTTCCCCTCAACACAGTACCTAACACCACTCTTGGAACAAATTCTGAGAACACTCTTCCCAAACTAAAATATTTTTTGACCTCAGCAGAAAAAAAACTAAAAATTAATAAATTTGGGACACAGATGAGAAGAATATTCTACGTAAAATTATTGCTAATACAGATTTAAGTTCCATCCAACTCAAGTTCAACAAAATTATCCATTAAAAGATTATTTGAAATCTTATCTCCCATTCAGTGTGAGTTGCCTCACTGCTGGCTTTGTTATTTTTACGCCTGCTTTTTCCTGACAGAATATTTTCTCTTCTATCCTCTCAAACTTTAGTATATGGGTTGCCTTTGATTGCTGCTCTTTCACTCGTCTGCAATGAAGTGTTTTTCTTTTCGTTACTAATGTTGAGGTGAAGGCAGCTCAGTTGGAAAGAAGGAGGAAAAAAAGATATCCCAGAATTCACATGGGGCAACTCAATAGTAGAAGAAACCAGGACGGAATACAAACTCAAGTTTAGAACAAAGAGGGATGAAAATCAGAGGGAAAATATGCAGATTTTATAAGGAGTCACATGCAAATGATCCTACGAGATTATTCTGTGTGCTCCCACGCTGGTTTAAAAATATGCAGCTGTCCTGAAATCCTGAAGCTGGTATATCTGTGTAGCATTTTGTTAATTTGTGTCGAAACAAAATGGGGCAAGGTGAGGTGTCCACAGACAGGGTACAACCTGTTCACACACATATTATTTAGTGGAACCACAGAATAGCAAGAGGAAACAGGAAGCAGGAGACAGCTTGGAAAGTACAACGATATGAGTATGGCTCCAGCATTCTTCCTGCTTGACAGACTAAGGGATTAGATAGCAAAGCAGCCTGATTTGTTAGCCTGGCGGCATCTGAGGAGCTTAAGGAAGGTCTCCATCTTGTGGGCGTCCTTTTTGAAGCAGGTGAGCAGGGTGTAGTCTCTCAGGATCGACTCGAGCGCTTCGGGCTGCAGGTCGTAGTGCACCATGGTCTGATTCTGCTCAGAGGATGTCAGCATGCCCTCATCCAGCATCTGAGAAATGCATTCATCTACGTGAGAAATTCATCACCTCACTATCGCATGCTTAAGACTACTGAAGCATAATATAGTTCTAATGGGAAAAAAACTACTTGTTAAAATATCTGCACAATTAATTAAGTGGCACATTGAGAACAACAGCACAATGTAAAACATGCTATACTGAGAAACGTGGAACAATATTATGAACTGTAGGGAAATGTGGCTAATTCAAAACAGATAACACTACATTGCTGAGATTTACGCACAGTCAAATGGTAAATTCCATTGCAAAAGCTCCTCTTTAATTTATACTCTTCAGAATGTGCTACCAGCATTTCAACAAGTGTATCAAGTTCTAAACTATCTGCTCTTTTATTTTAAATTAAATGTGTCGCTGTGGAGAGTGTGTGTTGATCTAGATTTGACTGTCATGGCTCAGAGCCCCCCAGCCTGGCACGAGATGTAAAGACTCAATTAGACAGACATCTACAGTGGTATAAAAGGCAGCAACATGAGATCCGGCGATAGGAGAAAACACACTGCTGCCATTGCCTCCCTGCCTTGGAGATTCGTTAATTAATCACTGTAGATGATTTTTAAGTGCTGCCAATAATGTAACGTTCTTTGATTTTTAAAAAGTTCCTGAAACGCTTGGCGGAAGCAGCTGATGTATGTGTTGACATCTGGCAAGGTGGCGGCCCTGAATTGTGTAAATCTCAGGAACGGGATAATTACAGTCCGTCCACCTGAGGCTTTGCCTCACGATGGAGACCCCAATGGTGTGGCTTAAGCACTCAGGGGGCGGGGCTTCATGCCAATCATGCTGTGTCAGCATTTCAGCCTGCAGCGGGATTACTGTGTGGTGTGGCATATTCCCACGGACCTTCCTGATGAGGACCACGACCCCCTGCTCCAGGCTCGGCAGCTTTTCTGACACCCACTTGGTCTTATTGAGCAGGGTGTCCGGAGCGTTGTCATAGCGATCCAGAGTCGTCTGCAGATAAACCAGCGGCTCTATCCAAGACTGCACTAGCATCAGGACTGAGTGAAGAAGCCACTTATCCTGCAAGCAGTGAAAGGCAGGGATTATTAGAGGTTGTGGGCATTCTGCTAATGCAACAAACCTGTGCTAATGTTATACTAAGTATGTAATTACCCAATTTTCTTCAGAGATTGATAATAAGATTTCACTACGTTTAGTTATGTTCCATTGATAAAGACAGATTTAATCATTCACAAAAGCCATTACCAAAAGCGAACTGAAAAGGTTAAAAAAGCATTGTGTGTGAAATCCTGAAACGTGCTATTTAATTTTTGTCTCGGCAAAAATAAGGGCTCTGCAATCACAGAGATAATTTGCTCTGCCAAAAGGTCACTCGCTCATTTAAAAGAGACATAGTGGATTGAAATATGTAGAAAAAAAAAACATCTTAGTCCACAGGACAACAGTTGTAATTACAGCTGGGGCAGGACTTCTGCTGCTGAGGTACAACTGAGACGCAGTGTAAAGTTTGCAAAGACATTGAAATTATGGATGCTGGAATAATGAACATTTATTGACACATCATCACCAGTCCACAGCTTCGTGTTTGCTCTCTGGACAAAGGAGAGGATTTGTGGGAAGGCAGGTGTTTGACCTGGTCATGACATTTACCTGTGGCCTTTTGGAACACTGTGTGCTTTCCTCTTTGTCTCTTAGTATCTGTGCTTTTGGTTACTGACTCCTGGTGTACGAGTGGGCGGAAAAGCCTCCAAGCAGAGATGACCCCTGAGCTCTGCAGTCTACACTGACAACTCATATAAGTATATGAAATATTTTTATGAGACGTTTTTATTTCCCCATGTTAAATCACTGCTGCCGTTGGAACCGGTTTAACCATCTCATTGGAGGGGGGAAGGAAATGTGACTCGTATAGGCAGGGCCTCATCGTGTCGCAGGTACCCATTATTACAAATGTCACCTGTCGGTGTCCTGTTGGGTTTCGTTAGGTTCCGGTCGTCCTCACGGACACATCTGGCTGGCTTACCGAGATCTGCTGGGTCTCGCTCTTGGACCCGGGTATGGGAAAGGCCTTGGTCGTGCACGCACTTCCTCCCCGGCTCGGCTGGGAGAGGAGAGGGAGGGGAATGAACTCCTTCTCCTGTGAAGAGCAAGGCGACAAAATGAGCGCAAGATCTTCGGCTGGGCCTCCCTCGGGCCCTGCCAGGAAACCGAAGCTCCCCCCCATTTTGAAAGCGTCCTCGCGCGCAACACACTCCTTTCATCTTTCCACCCGCATGTTTATGGCTCCTCTGGTCTTAAACATTTTTTGGCCTGATATCAATGGAACTGTCTGGCATGCTTTTCGGCAATCAAAACCCCATAATACTCACATGGATTCCCAGCTTCTGAGGAGCTTTTCCAATTTTGTCAGTTTAATAAGTTATTTTCTCCTCGCAGTTGTAAAATCTTGGCTTTTGTGCACATTAGAGGGCATGTTTTTTGCATTGTGTGCAGATTGCAGGGACTGCGAAAGTTATGCTAATGCTTTTCTTGTGCGGATGTGAATTTCTCTGGCAGCCCGGCAAACTTTAATTTGTCACTTCATTTGTGCATACAGACTACATAACAGTTTGCCTGTGCATAACATCACACTGATTATTCATTGAGACTATTGTCTGATTTATTTGGAATAATACATACATTATTGCTCACAGATGTATGAGTTTGTATTTAGCAAGCTGTGCAAACTACGATAATTCACACACTGGTACCGCTGCTACCAAATTGAAAAATAATGCTATGAGATTATTCAATTTGTTAAATATTAATCAGGACATCTTGCTGAAGTGTGTCATTAGAACAGAGTAGTGGGTATTATATTTGCTCCAGTTAAACTTATTGAAATTGACCGCAGTGATTCCATTCTGAGAAGCAAAACAAAACAATTTGCTTCCAGCTTGTTGTCCGTCTTGTTTTAATAAAGTATATTGAATGCATGTTGACTGCTACTGTTCAGTTTAATGTCTCTCAAAGGTGTGGATAAACTCAGGCCTTAAATGTTTATTAGTGTGTCAATTGTTTTTTAATTACTTCAGACCTAGAGCCTTGAGACCAGTAACTGTCCACCGGAACACTCCCATACTTTGAGCAGGCCTCTCTCTGCTAGCGGAGTACAGTATACTGATTACAACCGTGATCTTACTACCTCAGAACTGGGTAAGTCCTGGGAAAATGTTTTCCTGTATCATCTCTGACTTGCACATTAAAGCGTCCCGGTGTGGAAGAGGGATTAACTTGGATCCGAATTACAAAATCATCGCTAAATCTTCCTCCGGATGAAGGACGCCCCTGGCCTTAACAACTTTGCTCAAGAGCAGCGTAACTGCCTATCGATTTTAAGCAGGTACTTTTTTGCTTGAACGAATCACTGTCAGTGGAGATTGGACAAAAATTTTGATGATTATCATCAGATCCTGGTGTGCCTTGTCTGTCGATCCTAAGTTTTTTTTACTTTTCTGAGTAAGATCGTTATTTCCAGCATCAGCAACCTGTGTCTTTTCCTGCAGGCAACTGCTCGGCGCTCTGCTCCAGAGACAGACGCCAGCTCCCAGAGCCTGCTTCTTACAGAACGGTCTATCCCATCCTGTGGTGTTATTGTTATAGCACACTGTAATATTCTCGCTCCTTTTGGGTTTGATCAGTGCAGCCAATAAAGTTGGTATCACAGTAAGTCGGTGAAGGATGGGGATGTCACACAGAACACGCAGTTCATATACCGACACCTTCAAACCCACCTGATTAGGCGACGTTAGCTAAAAATGTTAATGTTGTTTCATTAGCATAGAAATGCTAGAATGCCAGAAACATAGAAAGGCAAGGCCAGACTAGGGGTCGCCTGAAGTGGAACATTCTTAGACTTCAGGTGATCTGTAGTGTGGGCTTGCCTCCCCTAGCTGTACCTGTATATTGACTGAGAGCTCTGTCCTTCTCCTTCTCCATTGTTCCACCTCAGTTCATGTGCAGTAATAGACTGGACTCCCACCTGCTCTCTGACCTGCGCATCTAAGATCGTAATCCCTCTGCAGAAACAGCACGTCACGTTTTTCTTTCCCTCCCAT
Source organism: Chitala chitala (assembly GCA_025773905.1). NCBI lineage: Eukaryota > Metazoa > Chordata > Actinopteri > Osteoglossiformes > Notopteridae > Chitala > Chitala chitala. The sequence goes on along the minus strand of JABJVR010047512.1, from coordinate 6,442 downwards.
CCAGTGCACCAATATCCTCGCAAATCCATGGCAAACACACAGCCGCACAGGCCTGTGGTGCACTCTACTGATATTACCTTTCAGACTCTGAGTGTTTTACAGCAGTTGTTTGCTGCGTTTCTGATTTCTCTGCCAATAAGCAGCACATAACTGGAACCTCGGACTTGCGGTGAAAACCTGCAAACAACACAATTAACCTGTTCTGCGACAGACTGTGTGTACAGTGAACTTCCACCTTCAGCCCAATCATGTAAGAATATGCTGTATGTTTTCATACAAATCAAAAAGCCAATCTAGACACAAAAATCTGTGGATATTGAGCTTATAAACTGTTCTTTCCCATCTCCATTCCGTTTCTACATGACTGTCCACTTTAGGCCAGATTCGTTGTTTTCAGAAACATCTATGCGGCTCTTATTCACTTCTGGTGGTTATGCATTGTTTATGTTTTTATGTTTCCATAGCAGCATCATTGTGCATTTATGGGTAATTTTATTTGTGCTGTCATTTTCAAGTATAGTCATTGTATATTTGAGGCTATATATTTTTTCTGCTTACTGCTTTCTGCTCAGTTAGACTTTTAACTCTCTACCTACACAAATATAAATACAAGTGGTGTATATGTGTGTGTTTACACACACCTATACCATTTCAGAAGGGTTTTATATATATATACACATATATAAACACCCTCTGAAAATAAGCAAATACATCCTTTCACCTCACCTACCAAAAACAGCATTAAAAGAACATAAATATTTTACCCCAATCACACACCTATAAACTCTGTCAAGCATGCTTTAACACTTCTTAGCAAATATCCCAAATATCTCTTAGCTTGAAGCACGATCCTCTCTGAACCCAAACACCACCTCCAACACAAAACGCCAGCGTTTTTGAAACCGTTGAGCACTCCCTTCAGAAGATCTTTTTGAACAAACCATGTAACTGTACACGTTCTGACATGCGCCTTCTGGTGCAGAAGAAAGACCTTGCTTCATATGGAGTAAAATGTGATGGTGTGTCCACACTGCAAATGCAGAACACGACTGCTGTAAATCATGCTTTGTACAAAATTTGTTTTACAACACAGTATGATATTACTAGATAAACCATTGAGTAAAGTCCTTATATACTGTTTAAAGAACTATGTTTTACATTGGTCTCCATGTTTTTAACTGTAGAAAGGGAGAAAGCTTGGTGCGCGGGCTGCATTTCCACACGGGCTACTCACAAACAACGTGCACGCCTCCTCCGTGACCCGGTATATGAGCTCGGTGTGCAGAACGAGCCGATCCAACAGCTCCTCCTGCGAGATGGAAGTGCAGCGCGCCGTGCTCCCCAGCTGGTGCCTGCACTCCAGGGGCAGACCCAGCGTCCCCAGGCAGGTGGTGAGAAGGAGTCCGCACATGCACCCCTGCAGCGCTGGCACGCGAGGCGCCCGTGCAAAAGCGCACGTGACTCAATGAGCACGTATTGATTCGTGCCTTTAACAGTTACAGACAAATAGCAGAAAGGAAACTCTATATGCACTCAGCGCTCTGTGGTGTAGCTATGTACGTATTGTTAACCCATCTACTGACATGACAAGACCAGGAAAATGGCGGCATAATAACTACAAGACTGTGCAATACAACATTTGCCGTCAACCAGAAAATAGCCACTATATAACGTACATGTATGTTCACTGAATTCCACATATCAACCATTCTGATTTAACATGTTACTCCGAGTGCTGCTAAACACCACCATACCTTTCAGGCTGTTCATCTTTTGGGGAAACATGGTCCTTCTTCATACACCTTTTGCTGCCAAACAGGCCTTATATACATCATTCACACTATGAATGAACCAAAGGGGCTCTTGTTCTGAATAGGTCTCCAGGCGGTGAGAGTAACAGGATAGTTTGCATCTTGTGTTTTCTTTATGAATTACCTTCATCTGAAACAGGAGACGTCCCTCGAATTTGCGCCCCAAAAATGACGAGCAATGCGAATGTAGACAGCCGCTCGTTTTCGAACAAATAAAACCAGCCATCCGAACGAAAACACAGTAAAGGTGTTTAATAATTATGTTCTGTTGCAACTGTCATGTCAGAGAATGTATACGTTTCAAACAAGTTTTAGTTATTTGGATGTGTTTCCTTTTCTGGGGGAAATCCTGTCAAGTCAAATAATTTGATTAAATACGTTTTTGCACTTGAAAGTGTTGTGTGTCATTAATGTTCCAGAACATCCAAAGATGTGTGTGGTTTTATTAATATTTGTTCCAGCAGATATAACGGAATGTTTTAACAGGTCAAGGGTATTCAGCACATTGCCTTTAATGGCTTTCTGGAATGTTCTAGCAGGCCTTGCATTGGCTTAGCACATAAGACCTAAGTTGTGCTATAGCTGTCTAACATCTCTGCCCAGCAGAATCCTGTGCTATGCTTAAGATGAAAACTTTGGTAGAAGCTGGTCCTCTTAATGACTCACGGTGCATATCTCAGGGTGCAGTTGTGCCAAGTAGGAAGACTGCTTTATAATAGTGTTTCACACAGGAATACTGCAAAACGCCTGAGTAGGAGTGTGGAGGAGTTCATTAAACTGTGCATATTGCAAATTTGCCCTTGATTACTTCACTGTATGTTCTGCATATTTTATTTCCCCCCACCATACTTTTATGGCTTAATCCAATTGGAGGATGAGAATGGACGTTTTTTTTTTCAGTCGATTATGTAATTAAAACCTGCTTTGCTCAGTGCCGAAAATTTCAAGGGCACCTATTTGAAATCTGCTGCTTTATTCCTGTGAGATTATGAAGTTATAGAAATATCCTGCCTTTCATACTGAAGCAGGCAGTATATTGTATTCAGGAACAAACTGATACAATGCAGTTGCACTTAGGCGTGAGTAACTTGAATGGAAACTGAGAATTACAGAAAAAGCCCGCTGTCCGCACGAGAATTTATATCCATTCTTTTCATGAGTTCCTGCAGAGAGAGATTTACCATTATATGTATTATGACATGCATTTACAGCTGAAATTGATGTAAAGTTCCAGCAAAATAAAATTTATTTTGAGTCGAATTAAATAATAATTTATATATGGACTGTACTGTTCAAGATTTAATAGATTTGCAGTTCATAAATTACTGTATATGACAGTTTTAGTTTCACTGCTCAGCTCTTATAATTTATTTGGATTGAAGCAACGTGTCATGTGTAAGTAGGGGAGTTTTTCTTTCAAAATAAATAACAATTTGTTCTTTTGCTGAATTGTAAGTGATGACAAATAGTTTTATTTCCCTTTTATTTTATGGACTGTTACTTTTGGCAAGCTAGATTATTGCGATGTGTTGTTTGCAGGTTTGTTGTGAAACACCAACAGAATCATCAGGCCTACACGTCAGCCAGAACACACGTTGGGGGTCTTGTATGAGCGCCGGTCCAGTAACCAAAACTTTAAGATATGCAGCACCAAAGGACAAAAAAAAAAATTACCACAAGGAAACCAGGGACAGCAATAGATACGGAGAGGCTGTCAAACCAGTCTTTCTTATTCATGGGCCTCCAGGCCCCAGACCGAGATGCTTGAAGGTGGAAATGCTCAGGCTTGGCTGGGGCCAGGAGACGGACTCCATCTTTAATTCAAACACACTTTTCCAGCTTTGGCTACAGGAAGATCGTGTTTTGCTGCATTCTGGCTGACATTTAATTTAATCTCCACTGACATCGGGGAAGCTCAGATGTGTTTACTAAGAAGCACCTCAGAGAACTGAAATTAGACCTTCACAAATGAGGTGTAAATTAAACAAAAATGAATCGGAGAACCAGGAATGCTCTGTTGGACACGTTTGTTCATTATAGTGACGGTGTAACTGTTTACAGCACGGAAACGTGACTCTTATGTGAAAACATACGAAGGTATATAAATGCAGAATAATTGACGTGCAACTTAATTTCATATAGCGATTTAATTATTTGCTGCAGCTAACATATAAACAATGAACAATAATTGGATTGTGAAGAGCAGGATTCATTAACATAGCATTTTCCACATGTGCACTGTCGTTAAGTTAATTTGGACTTTATTTGACGCTTTAAATCACACCATTCAGCACTTAATACATTTAAGAAAAGGCGTTAGTTCGGATCTGATCGGTTCGATTATTGTATGTTCAAGCTGGATGCTGATGTACTTGAAGCAGACTGAATGAATGGTATTAGACACAAGCTTGATGCCATTAAAGTGACGGTCAATGACTGTCATTGGTTTTAGACTAACAATTATACCAGCGTTAAAACTGTTACCCCCTGATCTCAAAGGAGTTAACTGGCATGTACACACACACAAGTATTTATTTTTTCCGAGAGAGAATCCAGGCCAATTACATGGTGTGCTCATCTTCTTCTGGCAGATGACTGACAGCGTTAATAATCAATTATGGACCTTTCTAGCTCAGCGACATGCCTTGTCGTACGTCCTGTGACTTCTGGTGGCCCAGAGCTGGCGGTCAGCAAAGCATGGGGCGTGACACTAAAACGCACATTCAGGGACGCTAACACACACAAGCACATCCCTGCGAGCTGTGCTTGCACTCACATTAAAACTTGGTAAGTGCATGCTAACACAAACACACCGACACACACACACACACACACACACACACACACTCATGAATACATGAAGAAACCTTTCATAAAGCAGGCTGCATATTCCCAGAGCTATTAATTACCAAGAAGATCAGTTAAGGTAAGATGGTGAGGCAACAACATGGCAGCCATAAATAATGACGATAATTTAAAAATAAATGCAGAGAACGAGTAAGAGGGAAAGAGATGCGAACAAACAGAGCATGAAGTAAGGATTTGGGCCTAGGCAGCAAAACCGCACTCACATTAACCTTGACGAAGGTCTTCTTTCGTGCGGAAGAGAACGTATCTGAGGACCGAGAAAATACACCAAGGGCTTCGCTGCCATGTGGTTACTCTCGATAAAGCCTCAGTTCGACAAGGAACAAATTAGGTTCGTGGGAAATAATTAGCTGTAGGGGGGGAGGTGACACCACAACTTACACAATGATCAACCAGAGAATATCTATAAGCCAGATGGCCTTAGTCCTGACCCTTGGAAAGAATTTTGTGTAGCCCCATACATCACGCCCACACTAGGCCAGAAAGAGTAGTAACTTCTGGTCGCTGCTGGAATAAACAGTGGAACTAGTGTAATATTCTCTGTCCCTGTGGTAAGAGGGAGTGTTATAACAATGTCTTACTCTTTCAGCAGCAATGCTTTTGTGAAGCTCATTTGCTAATCACACTGTTATTAACGCACGCCTTTTCTTTTATTGTCATAACTTTAATTTGGCTTTAATAAGGTTTTGTGAATGTCTGAAGCGTGATGGCCTGGGGTCCGTTCTGCAATATAGTTTGTTTTGAGGATGATAAAACGGCACAAACAAATGATTTTTTAAATTAAGTAATTTGAGATGTGCAGATATTGTTTTGCGTTTTATATGAGTTGAACAGAGGTATGTAAAAATGTATAATTATAGTCACGTTATGCTGTAAACATTATATTTAGGCTGCAAAAACCATGATGCTTTTTCACGAGATTAATAAAAAATGATGACATTCGATTATGTAGGACATATTTGCCTCATTAAATCCATTAGCAGGCCAGAAAAGTAATTTTCTCAAAAATATGCTAAAAGTTTAGATACCCCACAGTAACCTGATCACTTAAAACCAAGGACACAATAATGTCGTACTGTATGAGAGTTTTTATCAGTTGTGTTGTAGGTCAGCACCTGGAGCCCAAAGCGAAGGCACACAACTGAGCGTGTGCAATTATTTAAGCTGGCCTGATGGTTCAAAAGTCACCATGCACAACCGCCTTCCCATCATGCAACACTTTTTCCCACGTGCATCCTTTCATCCACTGTTCCTCTGTTTTGAGGAACTTCTTCACAGCAAAGTTAATGTCCATTAACTAACAGCTATAACACAGGTGTGAGACACCTGCTGGCACAGACACTGGCTCTCTGTGGTCCCTAGGAAGAAGGAGGGGGTCGTTCCTAACAGTCCTCTGCTTTCTCCCCTCATTAAGGGCACTTGAAATTGACTGAGTGTCTGTGTTTTTCTAGGCAGTCTATTTGCGATGAGTCTGGTATGGACAGCACCCCCCCACCCAGCACAAACTACATCTGAAGGAGCTCAGCTCTTAAAATGACGGGCTAGAGATGCATTACTGCTTCACTGCGGGTTTAATTAGGCTCCTCCTGATAAGATGCAGTTCTCCTGCCTCCAGTGAGGCTCCACACAGTGCTGCCTCCTCTTGCCAAAAGGCGCATCGCGTCTAATTTCTCCAGCCAAGCCAGTCCCTCCTCGCTTCTCCTGCGGGGGGGGGGGGGGGGGGGGGGGGGGGGGGGGGGGGGGGGGGGGGGGGGGGGGGGGGG
>JABJVR010047511.1:0-48561 GCA_025773905.1 Chitala chitala | reverse complement strand
TATCCAGCATGATTTTTTTTCCCATTGAGATCTGATGTGTTTTCAAAGTGTTCCTTTAATTTTTTTGAGCAGTGTATTTTATTCAAATGCAAACTATAAAGGGAAAATACCACCTATCCTGTTAAGAATATAAAGAAATGTAACAAATAATGTTGACAATTAAAGGCAATTTTGAAATTATCTAGAATATATATGCCACACTAAAACAACACATTAAAATGAACAAGTTGTCAGTTTAGCTGTTATTTCAATAAGCACCAACATCTGTTGTCTTCAGTTATTCTCTACATTATTTGTTTTTCCACCATGACCCCATGTGTGACATGAGGTCTTGAGATGATCATCCATCCTGCAATAGGAAGGTCACTTGTATCTGGGGTTATGTGTATTTATGTGGTCCAGGTCCCTTTATTGAGTGCTTTTACTTGACCCTGACCTTCAAGTCAGCATTCCATTGGGCTGCCTCCACTAGAGGAATTCCAGCAAAGACAGACTGTTAATGTGTTCTGCCTACCCACTCCAGCAAATATGCTGCACTTTTGATTTTTTAGTTCACTAACTTATGAGTCGGGTCGTGGTAAGAAGTTCTGATTCAGCACCACAGGACCATCCCAGTTTCTAAGTTGGCGTGTGTGTGGATGTGTGTGCAGTGTGTATGTTGGGGGGTGGGGCTTGTCATAACTTGTGACTAATTATGCAGGTAACAGCTAAACCTTGTACATGTAGAACCCCCCCCCTCTCTCAAAGAACATTTGAAAGCCAAAAACAAAAAGAAATTGAAAATCGGAAGGCATTCAGTACACAGCAAACCAGTGAATGAACAGTGAATCTGTGAATACTGCAATTGCCCAGTGCTGCATAGGATAATTATGGAGGGCCTCTTTGACCTCTACATTCATAGCACCTGTGGCAGAAGCAAATGAAAAGGTATCAAAAGCTAGGGCTGTGGCAAAAGGGAAATTGAAAGCCTTAAATGCATCTAAGGAAAAAGAAATTGCACACTGCAAAGAAGTCATAACAATTTATATGGCATGTTCAATCTCTGTTCCATTTTGCCTTATTTTACTTTTTTACAGTGCAGAAAATGTATAAGTGAAATAAACTATAACTATCTTTAAAATTAAAATATGCAATATTGTTATAATTTTTCTTATACAATTGCCCATAATAACTATAAATGCTACAAAATATGATTTTTGCTAAAGGCGCTAGCATATAGGTTTAAAAATGTGTAAAAAGATGTTCTCATCTCTTTGAGACTGGTTTGTTTACTTCTTTTTGTTCATGCGAGTGCCATGGAATGCAGAAACATTGAACTGGTCAATTTTTCAGTTGCCAGAGACTCGCTTCTACATCTGCTCTTGAGTTTTAGGAGAGGAATTTGAACAATATTGGCCAGCCCTCACAAGTTTGGAGGAACATCAGCAGAACAAATGATTAGCAAACTGTGGACCAAGCTGGTGAGAGAACCTTCGAGAATCCTTCAGTCATAGCAAAGGTTAGCCATTGCTGCCCAAAGCCTGGGAGCAGTACAGGTTAAACATGAGTGTAAGTAGTTGAAATATATGCATAGTATAACAGATGTGAAAAGTGTTATGATGAGAATGCCCTGGTAAGTCAGGACAAGAGTACGATTAGTCCTCCAAGTTACGGAGTTGAATCTTTGGCTTAGCGGGCTGCTCATCTTGTACGGTTACTCTGTACGAGCTGTGAGGTTGGGAGTTTGAGTCCTGCTCACCCCTCAGACAATTGTGGAATTTTTATTACACTGCAGACATTAACAGAACAGCTTCTAAAACACACACACACACACACACACACACACACAAGTGTCTAGGAATGATGATATGTTTTTTACAACATATATTAAACAGAGAGCAGTACAGTGTAATCTACAGACACGATAACGAGAAAAGGAAATGCCTGAACTCAAAGCCTGATAATCACGTCTGCTAAACTATTCTTGGCTTAGCTCACATTTAAAAATAGCACTTTTACTTGATAAACATCAAAAATCATTGTTTTTACTCAAAATAACAAATTCATCTTAAGTGACACTTTTATTAATAATAGCATACACTTTCTGCCACTATGAAATAACAAATAACACTTTTTTTTTTGGATGCCGTGTTTTTTTCCTGGTTTATAACTTTTTGAATAAAACTAGTTTTTAAAAGCTAATTGCATATGTCCTATATGAAGTTGCTGAACACAAAAAAATATGTGTTTCCATGGGGTCACAACACAATATATTGATTGTGTTGTTAACTGACAGATGTAGACTACACGTGCTTAACAAAAAATAGCTAATTAAGATGTCTGACACATGGGTGATGTAGAGAAGGGAGATGCGTGCTGATTACTGACAGTGCCAACGTGCATTCAAGTAGAGAGGCCGCAGAAAAACTTCCTCTGTTCTCTTCCTTAAGACAGCATCAAACATCAGATAGCTGTACTTTATAGATGTTCTCTAGAAATGTAATGACTAGGCCAAACCAATTATAGGAGTTCAAAAAATTAATACTTGATCAACTCTGTGTTTGAACATCAATTTTTGCAATTACTGTTCAGGCTGGATCATTATCATCCAGACAAAGTGACTTCCAAGCAGTGTTTTACACATCAAGGTATGTTCCTGGTCCTCATCAGTACACTGTTATCTTCCGTTGAGTTCATTTATCTGAAAAGTATACTTTGAAGAAAAAATGCTTAGCATACCTAACTATAACTTCTATAACAAATATTCCTGTACAACCTATTCATGACTGGGGGCAGATGTGTTCAGTAGACCGATAAAATGAAACACACATCTTTGGCTTGTATCAAGGGTGCAACAGAAATAGAAATGTACAGAAAAAAAAAATGTACAGAATGTATAGAATTAACATTAGATCAGAACAAAATACTAAGCCAGAATACAGACCGTCAGTGCAGCCGTTCATTCTTTTATGTTGCGGTTACACGTACTAAGTAGTCAAAACAAATGGCAATTACAGTGTCAAAGTATAAAGAAAAAATAACGATATTATTGGTGACAGGGTGCTATTACAGATGAGAAGTTGCAGAGTATGTCAGATAAAATACCCAGGTAAAGGTTTAAACATGATAAATCATGTCAAAAAAGGACTTAATGAACATTACTGGGTTGTTGCATTTTTGTATAAATTTCTGATTCTGAAATTTGTTATTACATATTACTCTGCAGCATCAATACTTGTTGAGCTAGTCATTTTATAAAGCATAATTTTAAATAAAAAAATTTCCTATACTTTTTATGACTTGGAGGTACTATGCTCAAAAAAAGTCAGGAGCCTACAGTATTTTAAGGGTAACTCTGTGCTTAATTTATATTTTTGGTGTCATGCCAAACAAATAAAAACAGACCAGCAAATACGGTTGCGGAGCAGCCGCGTTTATTAAACAGAGCAGTCTAAAACACAAGACAAGGCATTTTCTGAATGCTTCACATCTGTCATGTAGAATGAAAATTCTTTGGATTTGTGCAAGAAACAGTGCTAGCTTAAATACCACTCAGTTGATTGGTGTGATGAGCTGAGATGTGAGTGCAATGAAGGAATTACACCTGGAGTGATGGCTACGTGGGCAGTGGCTGTCACACCTGGTTGCAAGAGTCATTCTAAAAGCTGTATGAAGTCCAACTGTGTCTTATAAATATTCATTGCATGTGACCTTAATAGCATTTAAAATCCTACATTTGCAAGCTGAGTTGTTTCTGCATCACTTTGTGTTAAATGCTTGTATAAATAGGTTATGTATACAATGAAGCAAGCTTCCCAAGCCTAAACAAAAATTTGAATGCAGAGCAGTTAAGAAAAAAGCCTGGCTTTTAAAATAATGCACAGACTGACAAGGCCAGGCATGCATCTCAGCTCATAGAATGTTATTTGGGGGACCGTCTTCCATCATGACATAAAAGCCTCTCTGCCGAGTTGACAAAATATCTAGGCGGCAGTCCACAGACCCTGTCTGTGACCCACACTCAATCGCAGTGAGGCCTCTCTGACCCCTTTCGCTCAAAATGTCCCTGCACTCCCCTAACGAATCTGTTGCCTCCAAGCGAACTTTCAGACAAAGGTGTGACTTCATTGCAGGTACGGAAGGTACCCACCAGGGTTGCACAGGATCACCCCTCTTCACTCTGTGTTATTTCTTAATAGGTTTATTTATCTTGTACAAAGAGGCACAAAAAGCCAACTCACAGTCTAAGGACCAGGTCTGCTTTTAACTAACCAAACAAATCAGCCATCTTTATTCGCTTTATAAGACTGTTATATGTAGCCTGAGGATATTTGCCAATACTGGTTCCTGCTTCCTATTTTAATATCTATTGTTACACTACACTTCTTCCTTCTCCTCTTCTTCCTCCTCCTTCTCTTCCACTCTTGCATGTGCTCCTTTCCAGAATATTGAGCTGGTCCTGGATGTAAGGTTTAAAAGGAAAAGTGTAACAGATCCAGCCAGATGGGTGCAGGTGGTCTCCAAGGTTAAAAATGGGGTTACAATGGAACAGTTGGTGCTGCCAGCTGTGTTCCAGTAGGTAGTTCTTATGGCTGGTGGCATTATTGACCCAGTATACATATTGATATGCTTTAGTGGAAAAGGGGGAAAATTATTAATTGTATTGTATATTCTTAACCTGGGCAGTCCATTGACCCAGTAAATCAGGCTTCTGTGTACACCTCCTTGCTCTCGGCACACTGTATAGAACCTATGTGTGGAATTTGCGTGTTCTTCTCATGCCTGTGTGGGTTTTCCCTGTGTTCTTCAGTTTCCTCTCACAGCCCATAGACATGCTGGTTAAATGGTTTGGATGCCTTTAAATTGGCCTGTAGTATGTTTTCCTGTGATGGACTGGTGATAGGATAAGCAACCATGTAATGGACATCACCAGCTTTAGGAATGCTCATATTTTGAATGAAAAGCTGTATGAAATTTGGCTGTGAATCCATAGATTGGTGAATTGATACAAATGTAGTTATAGACATTTGTGTGTTTGCACTTGCAGTTGCATCAGAAAAATCTAGGCCAGGCATGGCCAACCACAGTCCTGGAGGGCCCCGGTGGGTGCAGGTTTTTGCTTCAGCAAATTTCTGCCTTTAATTGAATCTTATTGTCAATTAAACATTGATTTTTTTGTATAATTACAGTGTTATTTTGGTAATTCTCAATAAGTTTTATTTGTTTTAAATAAGAATTTTAAAATCATGACAAAGACTTACTGATGTTGCTTAATTTTTTAAAACACATTTTAACAGATATGGTACATTTTAATCCATTTGTTGTTAATAATCACTTAAGCCACTGCTTAAGCGTTCTTTGTTATTGGCGCCTGTTTCTGCAATTCATTAATTATGACAATTCAAATTCAATTAGTAATGACAGGTTTGAATTAAAGACCTAGATGAATTATCCACACATTTACTGCTATAACTGTGCAGTTAGAGAGAAATCGTAATGTGAGCTTTATAATTATGTAACTGATCATAAAGCACAAGAGTCTCACTTTTAACTTTCAGTAATATAAAAAATCTAAGCACAGAAATTATCACGGAGAAAAAGGATAAACAATGATGTAATTGATATTTAATTAAGACGGGGGAAATTAAATGGACTGAAATGGCTGAAACAAAAACCTGCACCTACTGGGGCCTCCAGAGCTGTGGCTGCCCACCCCTGGTCTGGGCTCAGTTTATCATGTTTCATTAAATGGCACTCCCTTATACTGGGTTTTAGAAATGCTGTTGGTAAACAGCTATTTAAATTTCACTTTGTACATTAAGACTGCAAACATTAAGCAGTAAGTTCCAGTGAATGACTGTGGTCCATGTCCAAATCTGTTATGTGTACAGTTTTGATGTGTTTCTTTGGAGCTGTGATGCCTGATTTTACCCAGCCATGTGAATTGACAAGCCTGGGTAAATGGTGAGGCTTGGGGAAAGACCTGGCAACCCACCCTGTAAAAAGCTTGCATAAACCTTATGGTAAGGCTCTCAGTGGAGAGCGCTGACCTACAGAATTGTTGAGACTCAGATATGTCTGAATGGACAACCCCAATAATAATAATAATAATAATAATAATAATAATAATCATCATCATCATCATCATCTCATTTAAATCAGGGATACATTGCTCCCTGAGATTCCTGTTAAAAGTGGCCTTCTGGTTCAGTGGGTAGATCATCATGCTGGCATATGGAAGTCTCCCACCTCAAATCCAGGTGTTCTTGAGTAAGTTATGTTGAAAAAAAAAAATCTAGGCTAGCTCCCTGGGCATTGTGTGTGGCCCCCACTGCTGGGAGGGGTAAATGCAGAACTCCTTGTATGTGACAACCATGCTTGGCCTTAAACCTGATTCCTTTTCCCCTAAAAGCAGGGTGTATTTGACTTGCTATGCAATGAACTGGGGGTTATATTTCTGAAGGTAGTCACCAATTAAACTCGAAAGTGCCATTCGCTTTATTGCAGGTTTTTTAACTATTTTCTGTTTTATTGATTTTATATCTACTTCATAAAAATTGCCTTTTCATGATAATTGCATAGCATGTACTGTACTTGTCTGCTCTGAGACACAAAAACTATACAACTATGCAACTGTACAACTAATTATATCCTTTTACAACATCAGTAAAAATATGAATCCCACGGGTGCTCAAAGTCTAGAGATGAATTTAAAATGTAATTTTAATTGCAAAGCAAGAGCTGGGAAAAAAGATTGAGAAGGAAACGAAAACCATGTAAAATCAATTAAAAACCTATCTTCATAAAGTTCCTCTTGACCTTTTTTAGTCATTATATCCTCTTTCGACGGCCTGGTGGCTCAGTGGGTAGGGCGTCAGGCTGGGATGTGGAAATCTCCAGGCTTGAATCCCAGCCCAGTCACCAGGTGTGTCCCAGAGCAAGACACTCCATGTTAGCTCCCTGGGTGCTGAAGGAATGGGTGCCCACTACCCCCCCCCCCCCCCAGGGGGATGGGTTAAATGGTGAGAACAAATTTGTTATATGTGACCCACTTACTTGGCTATAGTACCTGATTCTCTTCCCTTACTGTAATATAATACTGCAGCAAATTTGTTGAGCTGCTTGATGTTTTAAATGATGCATAGATTCTATATGCTCATCTGCTGATTAATCTGTTATTTAAATAATACAGAATGTATTTCCACATTTTTATTTTTCTGTTTTTACATATATTGTTATTTATTTATTTATTTATTTATTTTTTGAAACTTCACACAAATATTCTGTGTGTGATGGCTGGCCTGGATTTCCGGTCAGGTGGCCGCGCCCCCATCTTCATTCTGTCTCATTCCTTTGTTTACTTGTCTTGTCTGCTTATGTTCCATTGGTTCTTGTCACACTGTTTGCATTCTCCATGCTTCCATCTTGTCTTTAAGAGTGTTTCCACCTGAGTCTGGTTCCCTGTGTCTGCTTATCTGGTTCATGGCTTAAGTCAATCTTTGCGAACTATTGCAACTGTGTAGTATGTACTGAGCGGTTGTGTTATCTGGTATTCTCTGGTCTGTCTCTCCTTTAGATTGGTGTTTCACGGCCTTACTCTACCTGTCCTGTCCTCGTAGTCTCTGAGCCCGTTGTTGTCCTGTGTTCCATGGATAGATCACCTGGTTTCTGACCTTAGTGCTTTGTTCTCTGGTTTTGGGGTTTTGGACATTGTGTTTCAACACCGAACAATAAACACTCTGAATATGGGCATGCGTTGCTCTCACATTTGTTTGCATATGACTCAATTTTTCTTGTACAATGGGTTTGTGGCTGCTTAACACTATTTTAATTAACCTTTAAACATAAAAATAAACCACTCTATCTTTACTCTAATTTCCTTTAATATATTTACATCTCCTGTCAAGCAGCCTGCATGTATTTATAGCTCTTGTTAGCATATTCTAGCTGTCTGTCACCTCTTTGAGTGTGTATGTATGTATACTACTATATGAAACTACTGTTTCATTTTTTATGAGGTGAATGGATAAAGGACCATTATCTTTGCCAAATGTTACTACTTTTAATTGCTGAGTTACATACTGAAAGTTCATGTAGCTCTTTATCTCCTAGAGCATTGGGACTTGGATTATGAAGACTATCCTGTCTATGAGTGGGTAGGTAGATAGTCCTAAGTACTAAAGCTGGTCCAAGTATGCAATAACTCAAGGCTCGGTCTTATGGGTTGTTTGTTGGACATAAGTAAATTCTTTCTTTTAATGTTCTTTTCCTGTAATTTTGAGATTGAGTTACATTTCCTTTGTCAGTTGCAGTCCTGCGCAGCTGAAATGTGTTGTGCACTGCATGGACCTGCTCATGTATGCGCTATTTTAACTGCATTATTTACAGCCGTGGTTCAGCACTCATAGTTTTCAGTGTTTTCAGAAACCCCAAGGCCAGATTGAAAAGCTGTTGACTTTGATGATAGCCTCACTGTACAGTGTAGTGACTTTTTAATTCAGCAGAAAAAATTTCTGTCATCTTTTTCTTTTTCCATCATACGTGCATTATCATGTTAAAAGACTTGTCTGAAAGAGATATAGGTGCTGATTATCACAATCACATCAACTCCTTGCGTATGCTTGGCCAAAGTACAACCTAACAAGATCGCAGTGCTTCAATGTTAGCAATGGTACAAACTCTCGCTTCCCATTGTTACATCTGAGCTCAAACTGAAATGCTTTCATTCACATTACAAATTCATACCTAAAGCAAGTCTGCTTTTAAGCACACAGTCACAATTTTATCTTGCTCAGAGGCCTGTTTGATAGTAGTTAGTGAGTCCAGGTGGGTCATTATGTTTTAAAGTATGAGAATTGTATGAAATTGATAACAGGAAATGGCATGAACAGCTTCACTTACAGACAGAGCTGTTAACATTATTTGATATATATATTTTTTTAAAGGTGTGCAAGCAGTATTCATGGCATATTATTCCAAATTATTTCTAACTTGCTGTGAGCGAAAGTAACGAAGGAGATGAATTTGAAATATCAGACCTCATTCGATGCATGAATTTTATAATAATTTTGTGCCTAATTTTGTTTTGTTGGTTTCTATTTGTTGATTTTTTTATGTGATGCAACCTTTATACCAGCAGTGTATTTGTTATATGTACGTCTTTAGAAATTCTTCAGTTGCTGGTATCATACAGCTATGGACAATGTGGAAGGTGTGGAAGGTGAATTAAACTTCTGCACAGGAGAGACACATCCCACCCATGTAGATTAATCTTTATTTCATTTAACATATGATGTCTAAAATGGTTGTTGATGGTTTCATTAATCAACAAATATAACAAAATTTGCATCTGTATCTCAGGAGCTGGATAACCCTGTAGCACACAAAATTTACGCAGCTGATAAGGTCATGCAGCTGATAAGGTTCTGTAATGTAAATAGTAAGCTTGGCTTGAGGATAATAGTACTTCGATAGGAGTTCGATTTTGATAGATTTCAAGAAGTGTTCCTTTTTGCTCATGTGACTCCAGGAAAAGCATGACGCTGCTCCTTAAAATTGAACAGTATTATAATTTATATAGAAGTCAATATAAATACAACACCAGTGCCCCATGATCCTGGATGTGACGTTTACCAGAGAGTTAAGTCCACAATCAGTTGTTGCTGTAGTACTTCAGTCTGAAAGTGGTTTGTGACAGATGAGCCTCTTTGCCCTTATTTCTCAGAATAAGGTCAGTGATGAGCCCCAGTGTTTTCAGGTCTCCATCAGGATTCAATTTACAGCATTGACATATCAGGTCACTCATACCAGCTCAAGGAATAATGGCATTGCATGTGCATCCCTTTGTGCATTGATGGAGGTCACACTGCACGTTACCAGGGAACCGCAGGTATGCAGCAAAAAAGCCTCAACATCATTAGACACTAATGCACTATTGCTATCCTCTACTTCCAAGGTGTTTTCAGGTGCAAGCTGGGATAGTGAATTCCTTAGGGCCATGTTCAGTTGGTCACATGATGACACAACATAAACTGGACCAGAAGATGGTTTTGAAAAGATTCAATTATGGCATCCCTGTTCTGCAGTGCCCCTTTCTTCATTGAAATCCCTTATAGATATAGTCCTCAGCAATGAACCTACCTCTATCTGTGCTTTGTCTATGCAGTTTGCTATTGAGCTTCTCCAGGTCCAGAGGGCACATTTGTCTATACTGTGTTCCCTGTTTTTGCCAAGGGCCTGTCCTTTATTGAGAATGCACCAAACAAAGTTATTGCTTCACAGCCACTTTTAGATATCTGAGATGTCTGTATACTTTTGAGTATTCTTTTGGGATGTTGCTTCACTTTCATCCATGCGTTCTGTGGCATCATACAGCACAGATACCCAGTACTGTTACTCACACATTGTTTCCAAGACCATCTCATCTTATTCTAGCCATTTTTAAGAAATTCTTTGTTATTCCATGCCCATTTTCTGCCATGAGGTGTCACCTGGAGCTCTAGGACTATGGTTGTACATGGTGCTCCATTAGCTCCATCAATAAGATTAGTGCAAACTCATAGACGGAAAGTTGTTATATTGTGGCCTGCTCACAATTCTAATATATTCTAAGTAAATAATTCTAAGTAAAGTAACCAAACTGAACTGCATACCCAGAGGAAGAAACAACCCTCTGTAGCTATTAGCAGCAGGACAGCCAACCTTAGGCTCATCCCTCTGTCCATTAGGATAGTGTTTGTCGACCTTTTCCACATTAGTTCATGGTTAGTGTGGAAGCACACAGGTTCTTCATATGGTCCTATGCGTTTGTAAGCATTTACATGAACCAGCCTTTCCAATATTTCTTTTGTGCACGCTGTGAGCATATGCTATTCTTGTAAAAATTGCATTACTTTTGAATGCCGGAGCAGGGTGATTCAAATAGCATTAATTTCAGCTGGATTTTTATCAACAGAATTGCTGGATTTTAACATTTTGACTGCAAAACACATATAGCAAATTAAAAAATAATGCTTTTTTGCAGAAAGAATATCAAATACTTAGGTGGCACTGCAGCAGTGTTGGACTCCAACAGAAACAAACATTATAAATATCAAAGCCCTTTTTTAAATTTTAGATGCCATTGTCTGTCTACTCTTCAGGTATGAACTGCAGTTAAATAAATAAGAGCTAAGCCCATGAATTTTACCTGAGTTCCCTTCTTTAAAATATGTGCAGTGACATGCACAGAATATTAATAAATTAATACTTACTGCAGTGTAAGTTGTATCTGGTTTAGTGTGGTGACTTCAAAGGCCTGAGAGAGGCCAGAAACCAATGAGTGAAAATTGTATGAAGAACTATTATGTATTTTAACGAAAATAGTTGCTGAGTATGTAGTTCTGTATTACATGTGAAACATAAGTCTTCATTAACTATGTATTTTCTGTCGTAGGAGCATTCTTACAAGGACACGTCCTGCTAATGGAATTTATAAAAGCATGCCAAACAACTTTGTGTTGAAGGTGTGTCATTACTGCCTACATTGTTTAATGTAGCAAGAAGAGCCGTAACATTATACAGTCTCTACGTGCCTGACGTTAAATATAATTGTAGATACACTCAAAAATGTGAAAAAGAGAATGTTATCGATCAGTTTTGGAAAGAAGAAAAATTATATTATTGTTTGCACATCAGTTCAGCATATATATATATATATATATTTTTTTTTTTTTTGAAAATAGGGACTATTTATTCTGTGAAAATGTATACCAAATGTTTAGCAACTATATAGCTCAATAGTGATACTACACATTTTGGATTTACATATTAGGTCACACACTTTAACAAACAGTCATGACTTACTGTCACTTGAATAAATGACTGGTAAACAATAAACAATAACGATTAATGAGAATCTGATGCCCACGAATCCCAATCTTGCCGTGCCCTATCGGCCAGAAATAGTAACAAATAACACCTACATACATATTCATTTTAATAATTAGCTCACATAATTAGATCCTGGAAACTGTTTCAGTGGTGGCACCTTTATGAAGCAAGACAGGCATGCAGTACACTGTGTACTGATTGAGGAGAGGTTATTATGTAACAGGTGAAGAAGTAAAGCTGGTGAGAGGAGACAGTTTTGTGCATGCTTAGCTCCACCTTGCACATGAGACATCCACATTCACAATAGCTGTACATCTGTCAGCTATTTGCTAAATACCACATGCTTTATATGAGGAACATTTTACTGTGAGTGAGGAAACTGTCGTTTTTATTTGTTTTAAGTTTTTTAAGCAACACTATTTAACAAACACTTTTTATAACGTTTCATTATTTGGAATGGGTTAAAAGCCTTTAGATCTGAGTCATGTCCACACCCCTTGATGTGCCCAGCCTTATAATGGCTGAAAACACACATGCACTGACTGTCACGTTCGCCTCGAGCAGGAACACGAGGTGAGGGAAGGTCTAGTTGTGGAGATTGGGTTTATTATAATAATAAATAACTAATACTAGCACACAAAACATTACTAAGCGAGACCCTTGCAAGTGAAACAACCCACAAACACAAGGAGAAGACTCAAACCTAATAGTGCACACCAGAACTCTCACCAGGTGTGAACACTACAACAATTAGACAGAAACAGGCAGAGTAACAAGGAGACAAGACCTGACGACAAGGGGCGTTGTCACACAGACACACCGTTACACCTACACACTTGCACAGAATTTCTACCTTTTTATTTTCATGCACTACAAAAATAGGTCCATAAACACATCTGTCTCTCTTGATCTTTTAACTTGCCAATTTAGGTAATGGTGCTTCAGTGTTGACTGAACACTGGAGTCTTAATATGACACCACAAAAGAAACAGCAAATTCCATAAAGTGTGAGTATATCATCATATATAGGAACCGTACAATCTGCAAATAAAATTTGTTTTCCTCCTTCTAGTCTCTCACTGCTCTATAATTTCTCTGGCTGTTCAGCAGGATCCCTGAGTCTGACTCACAGCACGTCTGCCATGTTGCATTTAGCAGCAGTTTGCAACACTAATAACCACTAGAAGCTTTTTTCCATGCGGGATACAAAAGTGGAACGGGGTAACTTATTTGTTCCACCCTGTGATTAACTAGCACCGTATGCATTGTTATTTATACTTGTCATGGTTGGCATGCAAGACTGAGTGCGATCAGGTGATAGAAGATCTGCCGAGGCTTTAATTCCAAAGGTAAGTACAAAAGCATCCAATAAAATGACATGACAGAATAAAAAAGCACAAAGCAAAGGCAAAAGGCAAATCACACAGGGCACAGAATAACAAGGATGCTACAATGAATTTCAAGGCTAAACTAACAACACAGCTCGTGGCAAACCACCAAACAGGGAAAGGCTACACTAGACTTCAACAACAAATACAAAGAGACAGCACCAAATCTAAATAACGAGCAAAAAGAAATAGAATCCAAGCATACATACTCATAAAGACAAAGAAGGAACAAAGAAACAGAAATAAGAAAACAAGGGGCGGTGGCCACAAAAAAAGCAAACCATGCAGACCGCTACAATAGTAAAGGCAAAGGCTTCACTGGAAGAGCAGGGTTAAAGAAAAGGAAGCAATATCTACAATTTACTGTATTTCTGAATTCCTGCAAATGCATTGGCTGATGTTAAGGGACATGTAAGAACAAAGCCTGGTTTTAAAATCTATGTAGAAGAAGCCCCCCAAGTTTTTATTTTGAAGCTTTCAGAAAGGGGCAGTCAGGGAGGTCCTGAACACCCTTGTATTTTGCACTGTAACCGAGACGCCTTTTAAGAGGATCTGTACTCTCCTTGATGGGACCTTCAGGTAGAATCTGCACATGACTACATTTTGAGCTGAGAGGCTGAGTGGTCCATTGTTCACATGTGAGAAGAGAGCAAAAAACCATGGACCAGTTCTCAACACTCAAGCTCAGTGAGTACTAAAGCAGTAGACTTTCTATAAACGATTCAAACTGAATTATTCAGGCTGGGGGTGTCGTACTTGAAAGAGTCATCCAGTTTATGACTCTTCTGATTAAAAGGATCGACTGAAAAGCTCAACTTGGTGACCACAATAATTTACAAGATGATGCATTTTGATCTTTTGAATTTTGATGTCTTGGTACAGGGAAGGGAGTAGTGTGTGATCAGTTAGATATGACTATATCAGCAGATATGACTTTTAAATATAAATGGTAGTTTCTGTTGCTAACAAGAGTCTCTGTGGACTAGATGCTGGCAGGATTACTCCATTTTTCATCACAAAGATCAAAGGTCAAATACATAAAATGCTGCTGATTCACAATCAGGGAGGATTTCTGGGAAAGTTTTTTCTTTTTTTACTTATTCTTTTCTTGTTTCTTTTTTTATTACACACATGAGCGAGTCAATCAGAGTCACCCTGAGAACAAGGATTAGTAGGACAGAGAATCTGTTATTATTCATGCCTCTCATGGAAGATAGGGAATGTGAGTATAATGTTCCCTTGCATGAAACACTTAACCTCCAGTCCTTGGCATCTGTCATTTGCATGAATACAAAATTAATTGCACTGATACGTGGCTGAGTTTCTGCTAAGTAGGACAGAGCAATTAAACCAGGGTTGATGCTACAGCAGAAAATTTCAGGCAGAAAACGTTTCCACATAAAGAAGGAATCTCAGTAGCTGTTGCGTTGAACTGGTGTTTGATAGAATGCATTCCATATGTGCGCAATGGCTTCCCTTTCCATTTACTCTCAGCAAGAAGGGCAGAAAAACAGACTTCAAACTGTGAAAAGATGCTATTTAACTCATGTTTTCCTTAAAAATGCATCCATCACTTGTGAACTGTCAGAGACTTAATCTTTAAAACACCTGCAGAAGCACATAACGTGTCTTAGACCCAACACACAAGCTTTTTCCATTTTACCCTGTCCTCCTTTGTTAGTAAACAGACTCACCAATATTCCTGGTGTCTTTCTGCACATGTAGATGCCTTCTAATGTATCCCATTAGGACTGGTTGGGTCTACAACGTGGACTAAGCTTACTTTAGTCTTGCTCCTTATCATTCATCCATCCGTTCATCAATTAATTTTTACATATCGCTCATGCATTTCAGTTTCAGTACAGTATGTTCTGTGTTGTTTGTGTTACATTCTACTTACGCAGGCCTTGAGCCCTCTTGTAACATCACTTCCACTTAAAACTGTTTTACCCACCTACTGATTAACTATATTTTACGAAACTGGTGAGAGGAGACCGTTACCCTATTAAACTAATCCCAATTTCTATTTTAAAACCTGGTTTGTTTGCACTATTGCTATGAGTTTAATCATAGATTTCTTTACTTTTTGTATTGAATACAAAATGGATATCTGAATTTGTTTTCAATACATGAAATATCAGACGTAAGTAAAAGATGAATGCAAATCCATTAATTTAGTTTGATGTCTTTGATCCTAATGTTCTTGTGTGACCCAGCCTGAGAGTGTACTAACACTTCAGAAAATCAATGGGCAGCTGCTCTGAAGAATGTATGTAAATTTCTGTTCTTTTTACAGACCATAACATACAAAGAAAATGTATATAAATGTATATCGCTATGTTCATATTGTAAACAGTCAGTATACAGTACGTTGGCATTTTACATGTTCTATAAGATTACCACATATGTGTTTTTAGGGTTGTTTCATTTCTTTTACCAGAGCTATACGGTGTACAAAGGCAGCATTGCATGTTTTTCCATGATCGCCTTGCTTGCTGAAATTAATACCAGTAGTTTTATAGGAATGCAGCCAATACAAACATAAAAAACGAGATTAGCACGTCTAAAACATTTTTAAATAGTTCTGGAAAAAATGTCAAATAAAGAATATTCAAAATACATTCAAATTTTGAATGGACAAATACTATTTTACAACATTTATGTGTGTCTATTTAAACTGAGGTCAATGGTCACATGCTGTGTGCACTTATACTATCAGAAAATTTTCCTGCATGTAAATAAAGTGACTCAGTGACTTTAATCCAATGATACTGACCCACATTTTCAATGCTGCACATTTCCTATGAATGTGGTATGTTCGATCCTGTCTTTGCATCTGTATTTGCACTGCACAAATACCCTTCCTCTGCATCCATGGGCTTTCAAAGTAATCTAATTATTTTGAAAAAATTAGCTGAGATGTGCATGAGGTTATTTCTACAGCTTCTGTTTTCTTTGTGCAGAATGATCAGTGGAATTGACTATTTTCCAACATATTCCCCTCATATAATAAAAAGTGTTCAAAAGTATATTTGAATTGCTTTAGAGGTCTAGGGTTAACAACACAATTAATCTGCCTGTAAACATTGCCAAAATAACCTTGAAAACTGGATATAATTTCAGTGTAATGCATTTCCAAAAGCAGACCATTAGCATCTTTCGAACCCCACCTAGTAAATTCAACAATACAATTTAATTATTATTTTTTGCTAGTGGTTAGTACAAAAGAGATCTTAGTTCACCTGTTCCATTTGGCTTCGATTGCACTGACAATAGAAAAACACACTTTGACTATATTTGAGATTGCTCTCAAATGGTGATTTAAAACTCGGTGATTAAAATGGTGATTTAAAACTCGGGATTCGGGATAAAAGACTGATACATTTCCTGAGATAAAAGTGAGTTTTTTTTTAAATAAGGGAGCGACCCTCTTAGCTGGCCGGCTGTAAGCTATGTTGAGCTGCACTTTATTCCTCAATACTGCTGTGTCTGTAACGTTGGTATGAACTGATGTGGATAACAGACCTTGTCTGCGGTTACTGTGGGTGTTTATTTGGAGATGCTGTAGCAAAACACATTAAACATTTACAAGTCTCTTATGGTGGAAGTGTGACCCCCACTTCCCCCGAAGGCAGGAAAATATGTCATTGAAATCCCCAGGCTAGGCATTCAGCAGGTGAACTGATCTGCTTTCCTATCAGGTCCTGCATATTGTATAGGTTTCACTTCTGGTCAGTGTTGCACATATTTTACACACACACACACACACACACACACACACACACACACAATCAGATGCACACTAATGCTTGTTTCACATGCACCGAGCTCAATGCCATTTCTGAGCAGTACCATTTAACCTTCAGCTGAGACATTATTAGTGCGTGCCTGATTTAGTGGTTGTTTGTTTGCTACAATTAAGCTAATCTCATGCTTGCTAACACATGCAAACATTGTATTTTGGATATATGAGCAATTTCACCAAGCCTGAAATTCCTGACCACTGACGTTTTGCCAAACAATCATTTCTTTTTCTCATGGTAGGTCTTTAATATCGTGTTTTACTACTCAGGAAAGTTTCCAAAACAAACTTTCAGCTTCTGTTCCATTTTGCAGTTTAGCATGTGCTCACAACACATAAGGCTATTCTGTCTTGGGTTGCTCATTGGAGAGGTAAGGGTCAGGCGGGTAGAAGTTGAATTTGGCTGAACTTTGAGTGCAGCTTCAAAATGAAAAACCTGACTGAAGTGCACTGCTTGGGGTGGCACGACACAAGGTTGGGAGTCAACAGTCAGCACCTCATAGACTATAAGGAATGCTCAGCTTGTCACAATGAGCAAAGCTTGTGATGTGAAACCAGCCTGATTGTAACAACCATCCAATAATACCGAGTCCTGCCTCTGGTACCAGATTTGTGTACTGAGGTCACGCCTGGCACACCTACAGCAGACTACCTCCTCGAGTGCCACCATGTGCATCTCTTTCATTGCTTGGTTCTGCTCCTGTCCCATTATCCTTACCAGTTCTTTGAACCTTCCTATGTGTGCCATCATTGAACGTCTTTTTTGTATATTTTCCTAACCTATTAACTGGAGGTAGCTTCAGTAAAAAAAAATTAATAAATAAGCAGGCTACATATTGTAGAACCCAGCCACTAAGGTGGAATTCAGCCATCAAGGTGCCTGTCCCAAGCTGGGATAAATGGGGAGGGTTGCGTCAGGAAGGGCATCTGGCGTAAAACCTATGTCCAATCAAACATGAGGTTCACAAACAAATTTTCCATACTGGATCGGTCAAGGCCCGGGTTAACAACAACCACCATCAGTACAGTAGAACATGGTACTGGTGGAAATTGGGCTACTGTTGGGCAAAGGAGGAGAAAGAGGAGAGTGATACAGGACATGTATGAAGACGGGATGACAGCAGTGAGGTGTGCAGTACGAATGATGGACTGGTTCAAGGTGGAGGTAGGATTTGCAACAAGGATTGGCTCTCAGCCCCTTTTTATTTGCAATGGTGATGGACAGGTTGTCAAATGAGGTCAGACAGGAGTCTCTGAGGGATGATGTTTGTGGACGACATTGTGATCTGTAGCGAAAGTAGAGAACAGGCGGAAATAAACCTGGAGAGGTGGAGGTATGCACTGGAGAGAAGGGGAATGTTAGTCAGTAGGAGCAAGACAGAGTACATGTGTGTAAATGAGAGAGAGGTGGTGGAATGGTGCAGCTGCAAGGAACAGAGGCAGCAAAGGTGAACAAGTTTACTTAGGGTCAACCATTAAAGGAATGGGGAGTGTAGTGGAGAAGTGAAGGAGAGAGTAAAGGCAGGATGGAGTGGATGGAGAAGAGTGTCAGGAGTGATTTGTGATATAAGGGTAGTTGCAAGAGTGAAAGGAAAGGTTTACAGGATGGTAGTGAGCTATGTTGTATGGGCTGGAGACAGTGGCACTGACAAGAAGACAGGAGGCAGAGTTGGAGGTAGAAAAGTTGAAGATGCGGAGGTTTTTATGGGAGTGATGAGGATGAGATTGGACAGGATTAAAAACAAGTGTATTAGGGGGACAGCACAGGTAGGATGGAGAGGAAGGCCATAGAGGAGGTTTACAGACGTAGTGAGAGAGGACATGAGAGAGGCTGGGGTGACAGAGAAAGCTGCAGAGAACAGGTTGGCATGGAGAAGGATGATCCGCTGTGGCGACCCCTAGAGGGAGCATCTGAAAGAAGAAGAAGACTGCATATTGTGGAGTACAACTATAAAGACAACAAACCTTTAATATAGTTTTCACTGCATTTCTTACCTCTTGCCTGGATGAGTACATCAGACATAGTATCAAGATGTCAATAATTCATCTACTTTGCAGGCCATTTAGGTCACTGGCATCTTGGAAGGGGTCACAAGAGCTTATTGGACTGTGTTTTCCTTTAGAAGCATTCTGTCCTGCTAGGATACCACTGTGCTCACTCATTTGTGTTCTTACAGCAACAACGGTGGGAGAGGGGCATACGGAAAGCTAGCGTCATTAGCAGCTGAACAGCCCAGACAGCTGCAGGGCCTTCTCTGGTTGCCATAACAGTTTGATGTGTCACAGTACATGGACACACATGCAAATCTGTCTGTGTGAGAAAAATCGCTAAGTTCATCCAGGGAATAATTTCTTTACATTCAAGGCCACTAAAAATACATAGACATACACAAATTAGTCATATACAATTTTTGGAGGTGACAAATGAAACAAACTGTAGGAAGTAGCTGTATTTTTTATTTATGGTGTGTAATGACAGCTCTAAAATACTGTATGATGTGACATTTAGCTTGACACAAAGAATGAGGACAAGTGTAAATTATGGCGGAATTGTGAAACTGCAGCAGTTTTTTAGTTAACAGGAGGACTGTGGCAAGAGAACTGGCTGAGTAGCTCTCTGACCTTTAACAGGCTACCGTGTGAAAGTGTAATAGCAATTTGCAGCACAAGCAACTTGTGTAATAAAGGGTGTTCTGATTTACCCAGAACATTTCCACTGAAATCCCCAGTTCTCCTAAATGTTACATGAAAACAAGCACGTGTGCTTTTAAACAGCTAAACAAATTACGTGTGAAACTTCATTAACCAAGCCCTTTCACAGCCAGACCCGACATTACGTGCACGTTTTGCCCTGAGAGACAAATCTCTTTGCGTCTTAGCAATGCAATGCAAACAAGACACAAATGAACACAAGGGTGGGCATTTCACCCTGGGGTCACAGGAAAACTATTTACAAGAGTGGTCTGAGAGAGAAGTAGATAAACACAACCAGCTGCCCTGGTTTGCTAATGGCTGCGTCTGTTTGAGCCACGTGGCTTCGTTTGGTTTCGTTTTCCTTATCCATACATGCTACCTCCATGCCCCCTTCATCGTTCTATCCTCACACGTACTTCCAAATGTTTTCCTTGCTGCCTCTGAAGGCAGTCTTTTACCATCCAGTGTTCTCCACTAGGAGGCCCTTAATTCCAGTCTGGCTGGAGCAAAGTATCCAGCTTTTGTTAAACGTGTTCTTCCTTCCTCGACAACAGCCCGAACGCACCACTCAGCCCAGCAGCCGCTCCCGTTCTGCAGCCTTCCTCTTCTCCTCTCATACCACATCAGCACAAATTGTCTGTTTTGATCAAAACAGACCTGCACTCCACACCAGATACACCCAAATAATTACCTCACCCAAGTGAGGTACACACTCTTGTGCTTCCTGGTTGAGAAATAATTATAATACTCTATACAGCACTGACAAAATATAATTGAGAAAGATGTAATTGCACAAACTCCAAGAACAGCACATGTTGCATACAAAAAACTATTTTGTCAAATGGGCAGTCTGTACCACAATAAATTATTAGGCAACTGGAAGAATTTTGAAGATGTATTGAAAACAATGACTGGTGGTCGTTACTGGTCAGTAACACTTTAACAAATGTTAAATTGGTTGAAAGTGTCTGCTAAACAGAACGGGCAAGAGTATGAATAAATGTCATATACTTGTGTCAAAAACCTCTGGTTTAACATCTTAGAGTCAAGAGAAATGTAGGCTTCTAGCAGCAAAGAAAACAATAAACAATGCGTGCCAAAAACATACTCTTTTACATGTGTAAGGTTTCTTTTTCACGTCTCTACTCCTCAATATCTGCATGCTGATTTTTGATCTTTGCTGTAATGTTCCATTTGAACATCTGGGGGAATCGAGACGGAAAGGGCCAGAGATGTGGATGGAGGTGTGGTTTTAGAGTCTGCTTGCACCAAGTGAGAAAGTCGTCTGCTTCTTCAACTAAAGCTGTGCATTGTGATATGGAAGTAAGACACGCTGGGGTCCAGGGGGTCAGTGTCAGCACAGGGTCCTGTACACACTAAATTCCAACAGCACTGCCATCTGACCTTGGCCAAGTCTGCGCTTGACAACAGGCATTATGCAATAAGAAAGAAATTTCATGTTATGCTGATTTATGTACTCACCATTTCCTTAAGGTAAAGGCAGGCAGTTAGAAGTAATATTTTACAAATGACAGTTAACAGGGGGAGGGATGCTATCATTCAGGTGTAGGCCACAAGGTGCTTTTTGTGCCAGCACAGGTTTTGGGAATTTGTACTAAATGGACCTATTAGTGTTTTTTACGAGGAACACATCTGAGGTCATATGTAGCGTGGGCATTCTCATCTCCATTAATCAGCCTGTTCTACTCATGTGGAGGACTTGGAGATCAGCTCACCTTATGCTGTGTGAGGTTGGCCTAAATTCACAGGATTGTCCCTGCAAGCCTAAAACGTTGTTGGAAGAGGAAGGATTGCACATTCTAACTGCACTGAATGTACTTATGAAAACCTTAAGTTTTCATCTTTTCCTCCCATTGAGTGTAGAATTTATTATTTAACATTAAATTAGCATAAATAGACCTGTGCATTATAGACCCGTGCATTATAGACCTATGCATTATAGACCTATGCATTATAGACCTATGTATTTACTCAACAAAGAAAGAGTGATAGAACGCATTTACTGAGACGATGAATAATTTAAGTGTCCAAAAACATTTACAAAAAAGATTGGCAGATGCGTCTTTAAAGCAATGACTGCACACAAAGTAAAGCTAAAAAGCAACAGTAAAAAGGGCAGAGCACAAAAGAAACTGATTTTCGTTTTTAGTAGTAGAGTCTTTCTCTTTAGTTAAAAATAAAAAGATTTTCTAGTTTTAAAATATTTTTCGAATGTTTTAACATTTTATTTTTAAAGAATATTTTAAAATATGTTTTAATCTATAATAGAGGGGCAATACTTTTGATATAGTTGGTGATACATCAGTTGTTTACTCTTTGTGTATGTGTAGTTTGCATAATTTGATTCTGAAACTATAATTTTATATGATGTTAGAATGACCAGGGAGGTTGGTCAGCCATTCGACCTGCGCCCCCAGAGATACGTTTTCTCCACACCACGGAGGTTTTGGTTCCCCTTCTCCAGTGTTGTCCAATTTTAACTGTTCTGTACGCCAATTTCTGTAAAGTGTCTTGAGGCAACTTTATTGCAAAAGGCATTACATAAAAACAAATTGAATTGAACTGAATAATTATTTAAGAATTTTTATTTACTTTGGGTCTTTACCTAAACCTGACCTCAACTCTGATACTGTGTGTCAAGCATTCAGGAGCAGAGAATATTACTAAACCTGTACAAGAAATTTGAATAACTTTTATTTTAAGCACTGGACAATTACTTTTCAGGAAATTCCTTTCAACAACGATAATGAAACTTTTGAATTAGTATATTGTTTTTGTAACAAAGAAGGGTGCAATAGGAATAAATGTTTGGGTAGGCCTGTGACAAAGTGAGTAGGCCAAGAGTACAGAGAAGGTCACTCCAACCCTTCATGTGTCGGTGTTATGTTGCAATGCCAGGTGATCCTCCCTCATGTTACCGCTACTTAATAATATCAAACTGGCACGTGAAGCAACGCTACCGCATCAAACAAGCAGACATAGAACATCGCCTCTCTACTGTCTTGAGCAAAATTAGCTTATTGTAACACCTTTCTTAACCTGTTCTCTCTAATTTTACTACATATATAAAACTGGCACATTTTTAGATATACATTTAAAATTATGAATCTGTGAATTACGTTTTGTGCCAGCTTGTTCCCATGTCGTCCCTGTTCGACCAAGTCATCGCAAATGAAAACAAAAAAACAAAAAAAAAACATAACTGTCTTATTATGAAGTCATTCGGTCACGTGCTTTGCAAAAACAATGGCCTGGAAAAGCACACGCTGCCGTGTGTCTCTTTTAGGACTGCACAGGTGAGAACGTGACAGCCATGCAGAGCTCAGCAGGTCCGTTGTCCCATAACACAGTATGTTGTGGCACAGGATATTTTTTAGGTGATGTAGGTGGACAAAAAAAGATTTAAGAAATCCAAAAAATAAATATATTTCTTATACCTAGAATCAAACATCATTGCTATATTTTAAATGAACACCTAGTCTAGTTTATTTTTTATGTCTGAGCCTTGTTATGTTAATAGCCAGTTGGAACTTAGAAGACAGGCTGTGTAAGGGTGGTAAAGTTGAAAACTCATAAATAATCAGTATAAAAACCTGTCCGTTTGTGTGCTGAAGTGAACTGAAAAGTCAGAATATTGATGTTATTAAAATATTATTAATTGTTTTAATGTAAATTATGCTGATGATTGTAATTATACATGTTTTCTTGTAGTTATATGTGCAGTTCTTTTCTGGACAATTTAGCTGTCAGACTGTTCTCACACCTCCAACATTTAACTATTTGAAAGGGTGAAAGGTCACTGATAAACTGGTAAAATTATGTCTCAACTAGTTGTCCACTACCACTACGTAGTTTGAGTGCAACTTCTTAGTTTAACTTATAACCTTGCATTCCTCATGTGGCCACACTGTGCAAAAGCCACCAGGCTGCTAAATCTTTCTTTCATTTGGTTATGCGTGACGGTTATCAAAACTTATTATAGGCTGTTTGGCCAAATTGTATATCCTTTGCCTTTTTGTCTGTTTTGCTTCCTGTAGCTTGCAGTGTCCATAAAGGCTAGTTAAAGGTCTTTTTTATACTTCTGTTTAGTAACTTCTTACTTGGGACTGCTGTGCTTTACAGTTGCACATGTTGTTAATTTTTTTTCAGATTACATAATATATTACAAAAACATATAATGCAATGTAATCGTCTTCCAGTGTACGTAATGTAATATATGCAGTGAGCTTTTGTGAGGGAAAGCAGGACGAAAGTGGCCAATTTTGTACAACTGTGGGTGGAGGGGACAGAATGTTGCAGCTGCGAGTTAAAAATTTCACGCTGTGGACAGGTTGCGGCACTAATGTAACCAGTTACGTATGAGTGCAGGAGAGAGCGGGACTAAATTAGTCTGCTGTGGACTTTCATTGTAAAGGCCTTAGCCTGTCTGCTGGCGTATCAGATAGAATCGGAAAAATGAGTGACAGGTCCAGCAATTCAATGGAAAAAAAGCATCCAGACACACCCCAACAAAGACAACAGCCCCCACCTACAGTACCATATAAAATTCATATTTTAATGTACATTCACAAAAACAGTTTTAATAAAGTGACAGCATTTCCTATGACACATAAAAAACTGAAACTCTATTGGGAATTCCAAGTGCAATTTCGACTTTGTTGCGTGGCTGCAGCTCAGCATCAAAATGTTAAAACCGAATAAAAATAACTAATCCCTATACACAGAGCTGTGCTCACATGAAAGCACAATTTTACACGATTTTTGGTTGGACAATGTGTTCTTTTTTCTTTTCTTTTTCACTGTTTTTCTTCACCATTGTACTTGATTATTTTAATGGACAGATTGCTAATTGCATTTCTCCTTCAGTTTATAATACATCTCATGAGAGATAGTAAAAGAATTCCCATTAATGTGTAACTACTAGACGTTCCGCTGTATCAGTATCCTGCAGTGAAATCCCTTTTTGAGCACAGGGTGCTTATTGCTTTAAGACATTAGTCTGTAGCAACTTGTTCCAAACCACCACAAAGTTGTTTTCATAAGCAGTTATTGAATGTGATAATAACAGGAAGGAACCCCTCATAGTTAATGGTAAATGCTACATGTTTCATTAGTAATTTCTGTACATGTGTAGAAATACTGTACCGTATTTAAAATATTAAATTTCTTATTGGTATTTTATCATGCTTTACTTACTTAAAATCAAAGAAAACTAGGTAAATATTAATAAGATGAAAATCTAAAAATGGATATTCTCTTCTACTTTTCCACATGTAATATATATATATATATATAAAATGCATGTCAGTTTGTAGCATTCCTAATTTTCCCATACTGTGTGCACATAAGACTAAGCACTAGTATAAATATTTTAACCTTTTAATCATTTTAATTTTAATGTTTTAATGTGATACGTATTACCGTACTCAGACAGTATGCAGAGTTTGCAACAATATATAATTTTCTTATATTTTATAAACACATCATCTTGTTTGGCAACAATAATGCCCCCTGCACCTTAAGTATATTTTTTGCCATGGTTTTTAATTTTGACTCCATTAACATTTAGTTTTATTTTTGATGTACTACTTGCTGTCTTTGCAGTAACTAATGATTCTCAATGCAAGAAATCTGGACTGGCTGATATTGTGATATATATAATTTAATCCACAAATTCCACATTTGTTTTTCATCCACATGTGCAGAAGTTCATTTTACAACTGACACTTTTAAAGTTGTCTGGACTATTAACTTGCATGTATCTGG
Organism: Chitala chitala; assembly: GCA_025773905.1. Lineage (NCBI taxonomy): Eukaryota > Metazoa > Chordata > Actinopteri > Osteoglossiformes > Notopteridae > Chitala > Chitala chitala. Next base: position 23,040 of record JABJVR010047511.1, on the reverse strand, counting down.
AAAATGTCACTTGCAGGTCATTCACATAACACAGCCTCACCAAACCCTTTGCCAAATGGAAGCAAAAAAAAAAAAAAAAAAAAGTTAGATATAAAAAAAGTGCTCTGTAAATCTGAGAAAATGATAAGGAGCAGAATTTGTCTGTAGGGCATGTTAATTTGTCTGTAGGACGTTAACTTGTCTGTAGGGCATGTTAACATCAGTTGTTGTATAGGCTCAGTAATAGAAGAGCCACAACTATGTAGAGTGTAGTATTCTTATGACACTTCATGTTCAGTATTACTCCTTGCTCATTCTGTTACGTCTGTAGGACTTCTTCACATGACACTAATCTAGACCTCAGACATTAGATCTGATATTTTTTGTTGTACTTTGGAAACTTTGTAATTACTAGTCTCAGTAAATGTTTAATTACCCAGATAAAATGTCAACCTTCTGGTATTTGTATGAATAAATTGTATACATGAGTTATGCTGTTGAAAAAATCATTATAATTAAACTTTTTATGTTTTTATATGTACTGAATTCTTGAGATTTTAAATTAAAAGTGAAATCTGTATTATCTAATAAATCACTACATTGAAGTTACATTTCAGACAATGGCACCTACCATTCTTATTTCAGAAAGCATTTAAAACCCCTTCAGGTGTTTAATGTTCAGTATGATTACCGCCATAGGAAGTAAAACACAACAGTTGTTTTCATAAGGGTCAGTCTATGAAACTGGTACTTTTTGTGTCCCTAGGAAACAGCTAAAAAATTATTAAAATCACAAATTAAGTCTCCATTTACAAATGTACTTTTACTGTGCTGTCTCTTCTCCCTACACAACAAATACTGCTGTAAACAGTTTAAATCAGTTTGATGTAGAAGTGGGTGAGGTCTTTGGCTTGTCTCCTGTCCCTTACTATGATCTTCCTAATTTTATATATAAAGCATATGCAAATACTATTAAATACTAATACTATTAATACTAAAAAGTATTAATTTTGGTGTTTCCTAAGTTTATGTCAACCTTGTTACCCTGTTACCTTTTTTTCTTAAAAAAAAAACCTTATTAAATAATCGTACATTATAATAATTAAATAAAGTCCTGGAAGTTGATTCATCTGTCAAGAACACAACAGGTCAAGGACAAGTGTGCTCTCTGATTGCTAATTTACTACTTGAATGTTTTATAATGCGTGGTGGTTAGCACTGTCACTTCGCACCTCCAGGCCTGGGGCTCGATTCCCACTTTGGGTCTGTGTGTGTGGAATTTGCATGTTCTCCCTGTGCTTGGTGGGTTTTCTCTGGGTTCTCCAGTTTTCTCCCACAGTCCCAATACATGTAGGTTAGGTTATTTGTCATGTCCAAATTGCCTGTTGTATGTGTGCCTGCCCTGCAGTGGGTTGGTGCCCTGCCCTGGGTGTCCCCTGCCCTGTGCCCTATGTGTTCTGGGATGGGCTCCAGGCTTCCCCGTGACCCTTAACAAGATTCAGTGGTATAGCAAATGCCGGACTGACTGTTTTATAATGTTTGATGAAGGGCGGCCAAGCACGCAATGTCAGTACTGTTACCACATTTTAAGATACAATTCTAAATAATTCTTTATACTTTAAATTATGATCAATGTCTACAAACAATTACCTATTAAATACACATGTTATCCAGTGACCTTTAACTGTTAGTGATAAATTATCTTGAAATGTTCAACTCTGTTACTTTCTGAGAGGAACAGGGTTGACTTGGATCAGATTGGCCTAAAACCTAGTGAAGCACTTAGTAAGTATAATTCCTTTATATTCAGCAGAAATGCAAAGGCACTGTCACATCCATAAAGATGCAAATCTTTATTTTAGTAACATTGCACAGTGAAATCAGTGTCCTATCAACCGTGGTACACTAGCCAGTACTAATGCCACAGCTTCAACCTTGATTAAAAATTGGTTAAAACAGTAAAATAATACATTAAATTATTATTAAAATTATTTAATATTTTTCACCCATTAAGTAGTAGATGATATATATATATATATACCATCTAACAGACATTTGTATTTAAAAATGCCTTACTTATCTATGCAAGACCAACAAGGCTGATAAAATAACCACAAACATTTAGCAAAAATCTGTTATAAAATATTTAATTATGGAGCCTGAGACGGCACAGGACACTGTCAGGTCAAATTGTCCTTTTAAAAAAGCTATGACAAAAGTAATGATTAATTTAAAATTTAAACTTTTCAAAACTCCGAAGGCACCAATTTTGTAGAATGACCCATGTAAAAATCCTTGCTGCAATGTAACCAGATATAAGATGTAGATAAAACAGAAAACTTGCTGATGATGTAAATCATACTGTAATTAAAAGAAAGAATGGATTATATTTGTGTATGATACAATGCAGTGTTATGGACTGGGCCAGGGGTTTAATACTGCTCAATATTTTCAGTGGACCTAAACCCCCCAATTTTTCAAAAACTTTTTTAAGCTTCAATATATACACACTTGTTATTTTATTATGCAATATGTACACATATAATTCATGTCATATATTTAATTGTAAAATAAACTTTAGGTCCACTTGTTGACTTGTTCAGTATGTGAAACTTGGTTTTTATGCTGTTTTGGAGAATCTAATTCTTGTTTATATTAGAATATGCAATTTAGAATGTTTTCCATTAGGTTTTCAGCAGGAAAAAAATATTTAAACATTTCTGTATTATTACTGTCAGCAGTGATGTGAGAGTAGATAGTGCTTTTGTTCAGTACTGTTTTTATTACACTCTTTGGAGCCCTGGTAATTTTCCTAATTTATCATATTTTATGAATTATTTGGGGCATGAAATATAATGAAGTTACATATTAACTGCTCAGAAGATTTTACAGAATGAAGTATACAAAATAATAATCCTGCTTTTGTATGATGTATACTCAAACATTTTAGTGATAATGAGTTCCTACTTACAGTTTCAAACACTATTACTTAAATATTGGGCCACGCTATGTAGATGTGTAATTTTCAGCGATGCTTGTATGTTCAAAACATTTTTACTTGAAAGGGATGCTGCAATCAGAGTGTTTATGAACCAGTGGAATTTTCATGACACCCAAACGAGATTGGAGCATTTTTACACTGATGCCCAAATCTACATTCACATGGTGTGCTCAGGATTAAATGACATAAATCTTTCTATTGAAATTTCAACTGTGAGATTTACAGATTAAACAAAGTAGCAACAGCAAAGTAGCAACAGCAAATCAGCAGCAGCAAAGTAGCAGCAGCAAAGTAGGAGCAGCAAATCAGCAGCAGCAAAGTAGGTGCAGCAAATCAGCAGCAGCAAATCAGCAGCAGTAAAGTAGCAGCAGTAAAGTAGGAGCAGCAAATCATCAGCAACAAAGTAGGTGCAGCAAATCAGCAGCAGCAGCAAATCAGCAGCAGCAAAGTAGGAGCAGTAAAGTAGGAGCAGCAAAGTAGCAGCAGCAAATCAGCAGCAGCAAAGTAGCAGCAGTAAAGTAGGAGCAGCAAATCAGCAGCAGCAAAGTAGCAGCAGCAAAGTAGGAGCAGCAAATCAGCAGTAACCAAAATATTGGTAACAGAATATTAGAAGCAAAGAAAGAGCAGTAAATAGTTGTAGAGGTAAAATATCCTGACAAGGTGTTATTTATGCAAGGATTGTGATCCTGGACCTTGACTTGTATTATAAAATGGCAATGATTCGCCCAGTATAATGTAATGTGTATGAACAACCACATGTGAATGTATACAAACCTAAAAATTATTTAACAGTGGGCATTACGTTAGCACCTGGATCACTGCAATATGTAAACTTGTGTAGCTGTAAATACAATGTCAGAAGACAAGGAAGGTAATACAGAGCAGTCATTACTGAGGCATCATTAATTAAATGAAAGGCAATACAATGTAGAATTATGTATTTACAATTCTTAATCCTAGAGCCTGTTTAAACTTACTGCTGTGAAAAGTGCCTTGTTGTTTAAGAATGTGAGGTTTAGTACAGCTCCCGGCCCTCTTCACCCCTCAGACTTTCCCTGACAGGTTACGCTACGTCCCTCTCTTTTTACACTCCCCTTCACGATCGTGGAGTTCAATATTGAATGATGAGCTTTGCAGTGAAGAAACCGGACGTGTGGTCTCACCACTGAAGCCGTGAGGCCTGTCGTGTGTTAATGCAAAACATCTCAGTGGGGCAAGTGTAAACCATGAAATCCAAACAAGCTTCCTCCAATCCTCTTTAAACATACGAACGAATGCTACACAAGCAAACAGGATGACACAAGAATTACAAACACATCTAAAAGATTGAGCACAGCAGACAAAACTGTGGGGTGACTGGCAGGGTTGCTTTAACTCACGTCAGTTCAGCACTAGAATAAAGAAGACCAGAGGGCTAATAGATACATCAGTAACTATGGGCCGGAGACCCAGGGAGAAGCCAGGGGGGCCTACCTCACACATTGCTGTGGTTAGTACGTGTGGTGTGCCCCAGCACAAAGCTCTCTGTGCACTGCTGGCTGCTGCAGGACAGCGAGCGCCGCGGCGATCTCTGGAAGCGGTTCCGCCGGTTAAAGTAGCTGCTGCCACTCCAGACCCGCTGCCGCTTGCGCAGGTATTCCTTGTAGTTCTTGGTGAGCAGAGTGTACAAAAAAGGGTTGATGCAGCTGTTGCTGTAGGTGAGGCAGGTTGTCAGGTAGTTGATGTTGCGCATGGCTTTGCCAGACAGGGACAGGGTAGCGTGGAACTCACGCAGGAGCTGCCAGATCCAGAAGGGCAAGAAGCACGCCCAGAAAAGGAGGACAATGGTGAAGATCAGGTAGAGCACCTTCTGGTTAGGCAGCTTCTTGGTCTGCTTGAAGGTCTCTGTCTGGCTGATCCAGTATGTCCGAGCCAGGCGGATGTAAAGGTAGCCAATGATCATGCCAGGGGCCACAATGCTGGTGCAGAAGAGGATGGAGATGTAAATCTTGTAAGACATCTGGCTGAGAGTGGACTGGCACATGATCTTGCTGCCTGCCAGCGTGAGCCGGATACTGATGATCATGGGAAGCGTGAGAACAAGGGAGGCCACCCACACCAGGAGTGCAATGGCCTTGCGGTAGCTCTTGGACCTCTTCACGGTGTCCAGTGGCTTGAGGACCGCAAAATAGCGCTCGGTGCTCATGACAGTCAGCGTGAAGATGCTGGCGTGCATTGTCAGGAAGTCCATGCTGATGAGGATGCGACAGCCGGCCTCGCCAAAGTACCAGCCCTTGAGAAAGTGCGTGCACACCACAAATGGAATGGTCAGCAGGTACAGCAGGTCCGCCAGCGCCAAGTTGATGATGTATACATACATCGAGGCTGCTGAGCGCATGGAGTGGAACATGACCACCAGTGTGTAGATGTTCCCGGACACGCCCACCAGGCACATGATGGACAGAATGGTGCCGATGGTAAAGGTGGTGGCCATGTCCTCGGCAGAGGTGCCCCGGGGCGGGTCGGTGGCATTGGGCAACCGCTCCACCTTTACTCCCAGTGGCTCCATTGTCATGGTGGTCATTTCTGCAACATAACAATGCAAATATGAACATGAAGAAAAAGGAATGGGTATATTTTTTCAAAGCAAAATCTTTGGTTTTCACGTATCATAAAAGGAAGAGTTCATATTTGTTTGGCGCTTACAATCTTAAATTTGTATTTAGGTATTCTATAATTTAATGAAAGCAAGGGAACACTAATCACTTCCACATTGTTAAAACAAGAAATGTTTCTTTCGCAGATGTCACTAGAATTGTGAAAGTTAGAGTTTTCTGTAGTTTAGCATGTCCTTTAAATATTGAGATAAAACAATAAAAAACAAGGGTAACTTCTTAAGATGGACACCTCTAAGTTTACCCAGACTTTACAGCAAACTCAAGGAAGTGACTTTTGAGAATCTGTATCCTGTTATATAGTGAAATGGGCAATTAACCATTATTAGAGTGAGAAGAGGAGGCCAGAAATAACTGGTCATAGGAAGGCAGAATATATGACAGTCTCTGTAAGCAAAAGCAATATTATTTAAGCCCAATTTGAATGCCTTACCTTGGCTGAACACAGCAGAAAACAGCACTCCTTTGACTGAATGGTTTGACATGTAGCGTCTGTCAGACAGTGTTACACGGTCATGCGGTTGTTAACTCATAGTACACGTGGAGTTCATGCAAAGATTCCAGTAGTTTAAAATCCCAGAGATCAAGAAAATACATTGTTAAAAAGGAATACTGAAATACCATCCCTTTAACTCTCAATCACCATGAAAGGCCTGTCAAAGAGAAAAAACATCAAAGAGATAATAATGTGAAAAAGTTTAGCCCCCCTGAAAAATAATACTCCATGCACAAAAAAATGAAACAAAAACAAAAACAAAACAGGAGTAGCAGTGAAAGCTAACGCAGTGACCCAGAGAGCTAGGTGCTCTGGCACTGGAGAGAAAAGCAAGTGTCCTGTTTGTGAGCCTCCGACAGAGCTGCATGCGCACGAGTGAGAGCGATACGGGAGAAGGCGGCCGCGCAGGAGAGCTGAGAGGGAGGAGGAGAAGGGGAGGCAGGGAGCGGAGCAGGGGAGGGGGAGGGAGACGTGAAGGGAAGGCAAGGGAAGGGAATGGGATGCCTATGCATATATATATATATATAATTGCTGGTAATTTAAATGCCACCTCTACATATTGATTCAACAGTTATTGCTGTTAATAACGATGGCTAAATTTCTTTATCGAGTGTTTAGTATCAAGGAAGCCAGCTGTTTTGAAATTTATATTCCCTGCTTCCTTTGAAGGTCTGTGGAGCATAGCCACTAAGTGCATTAAGAGGACAATTTGAAAGCGTATTCCTGGTAGGACAGCTTCCAATGACTTGAATGCATCAGTAACGGGACAGCACACAACTGAAAGGAAACAAAAAGCAGTGAACATCTGGTAGTGAGGTCCTGGCTCTGAAGGCATGCTTGTAAAGATTGAAGTAATACTGACCATCGTGCTAATGCTGACCAACACACCCAGTAGAATTTTCCTGTGTCGTACAGGAGAAGAGTCACCCCCAGCTTGGAAAAATGACAAGGAACAGCAGATGGACCGTAAAAAAATTACTGTCACATTTTGGAAGGGTCATTATGAGGGTTATCAAATCAAAATATCAAATATCAAATAGAAATGTGGAGACAGTGATGTCCATATTCTTTGGGGGATGTTACTGTTTGGAGGATGTTGCTGTTTGGAGGATGTTGCTGTTTGGAGGATGTTGCTGGTCCTCCCGTACAAGCAGAATATGTTGTGAACGTGCTGCAACGCTGGCCTTCATGTCATTATGGGCTATTTTCTGATCACAATTTATGCATCCCTTTCAGGTTTTTGAGTCAGTGGTGTTTGTTTTTCCAAGAAAACACAGGTTTTGTATATAATGGCAAATTTGGAAGTTGTGATCATTCAATAGTAACGGCTGAAATTTAAAGCAAAGGGTTGGGGTTACACCTTAAACCAGTTAACAGTAGCCAATGATTTTCTAGCTGGTCACCTGTGCGTAACCATATGCAGCAACAGGTTAATAATAATAAAAAATAAAATAAAATAATAATAACAATACACAAAAAAGATTTTTTTATTTGAGTGTATAAGGGTTCAGTTTTTACTGGTTTTGGATGTACTGTATTTATTTCATTAATTGCAACAGCTTTTATTAAAGGAAGCCTAAATGACATATTTAGCATATATAAATTTAAATATTTTCCAAAGGCTTTAAAATGTCATGGAAATTCTGACAGTTAATTTTGTCAGGTTTAAAAAAAATTTCATTTATGGCTTTTTGTAGCAGTAACATCTGGAGGACATCAGATACATAGATAATGTTTCCTCACAACAGAGAGACGGTAACAGTGATGTCCAATGCTCACGGTGGAAGCATGGCACTTAAATATGAGAGGCTTGGGAAACGCCAGGTGAGACACTGCTATTGATAACAATGTGCTGTGAAGCGCTATGACCTGTGTGACACACTCCATGGCATTTTAAATCTAATGAGAACATGCCACATTTGGTGCACAGGTACCATGCTCCATGATTTTTGTACTGTACAACGGTGATGTAGGGCTGTCTACTAGTCAACTAAGACGTGATTCACCTATATTTTTGGCTTTGTGTTTGCATATTTTTGTCTATGCGCAGCCCACCTGCATTTAAATAAAGGGTTTTGAGCAGCCTGTTCAGAGAAATGGCTCATGTCACAGGGAACATTAAAATGTCCTTTCCTGGCTTTTATAGGACTCATCAAAGGGACAAGGTAGAGGAAAGTGAGTGACAATGACAAGAACCGCCCACAACTGATAGGACCTGAAGGACATCGTAAAAGATTTTTACTGCTTCTAATTCATCGTCTGTGAAAGGAAAGAATGGCTTTATTTCCTTGGAAAGAGCTGGTGATTGACAACGTCTGAATACTTTTACAGCAATTTCTAGAAATTTGTCCTCTAATAATGGTATTAATTTTTCCCTTTAGGGTTGCCATTTGAATCACCGTGACTGACAACAATGAAATCTATTGAAGTCTGAAGTCCTCAGAATCTACAGGCACAAGTATCATGCAATGACTGTTTCCACTTCATCTGGTGTTAAATTATTGTAATTATTGTAATTATTGTAGTAATTATAATTTCGTAACTGTAATTGACTTTCTTTTCCACCCTTGAAATCTCACAATCAAATGAAATATTAATTACCTTGAACTGCATATAAATAAGTGTACACTAATGTACATGATGTTTTATTGGTGTTCTGCAAAGAAACAAATTGAAATGACATCTTTGAATATTTGATAGGGAATTTTTGCTTCACATGGTATATATCAGTATAATAGTTGGTGAAATTACATGTGTTTTAAAACAATTTTTGTGGGAATTGCTTTGAGAATTTTGGATGTTCTGGGCACTGATTTTTTTTCTGTTTTGGAATAATGAGAAACTTGTTCCAACTATGTAAGATATCAGTATCGAAATTGGATCTAAAGTATTGAAATAGAATTTTAATAATTTTCCAGATCAGATTATATTTGTAAACTGGGGGCTTGCTGCATAATGTTTTTCAGGTTTTATTAAGGTTCAATTACTAGTAAAGAAAAATAGCCAGTTCATAGCCAGATGGAAAGTTTTATGCAAGAATGACAAAGTGTTTATCTGAAAACATACTAACAAGTGAAATTCACTGGCAAGTTTATATCAAACATTGTGTGAGTTTAATACCCTGGAATGGGTGATTTCTCATTTGTGTTTTTGTGTTTTTATTTAATCTGTGCTATCCTGTCTCCAGGGACGCTGGACACTCAGTGGGTATTACTGATCAAGGACATAAATTTCTGTTGCATTGCCAGAGCAGGCTAGAGAATAGCATCATTTTTGGGATTACCTGGTCATATCAGAGCTGGGCCAGCCTGTGGCAGTAACACCCACAGTGAGTCTGGAAAACAAATAAAGTCCTGTGCTGTTTCTGCTATACCTGTCATATCCCACAACGCTTGACAGGCGCTGGATAATGCAACATGTGAGAAGTCACGGCCCGAGACTAATTTCCACCTACCTTTATGTGAAGATCAGAAATGGCGTTGCATCCTACTGGAGAATGTTTCCCAGATATGTTTTATTATAATGTTAATGTTCATGAATAATTCATATACCAGCTATGATTTTTTTAGCACACAGTATTCTTTGAACTTTTCAGAGGAACACAGGTTGTGCCAGAGGCTTTTTGGACACCTCTGTTAGACACCAGTACAACATTTAGCATGGATGCTTGGGTTTACTCAGGCACACCTACTGTATTCCCAGGCGTGCATGAAGCAGGTTTCGTTACTCTCCATACAGAAACTGGCATGAGGTTTTCAGGGGTCTCTTGCCTCACATGTTAGACAACTAAGCAGTTCAGGAACTGTCGTGGCCTGATGTGGTATGTGAACATGTGTTCGTGTTAACATATCTGTATGTAAGAACAGAGTGACAGTTTCATCAGAGCTCACCAGTGATGTTCCCTGGGTGGCGGGACAAGTTCTGATGGACAGGGCCCATCTAGAGTGGGCCTTTGGTGAACATGTATGGAAAGTAGCAAACTGAGCTTCTCCTTTCCTCACTTGGCAACACTAGGAGATCATCCCAGACCAGGGCGCTGCCAGGCTCAGTGAGGTGTGATTTAGCCTGACTGGCACCACAGTGCCCTCTAGCAGGTGTTTGTCAGAACACAAAAAGGACAGTTTTGAGCTTGCTTGTCTCTATCCTCATTGCTGACAGCCTGACCTGAGCAGATGGGGTTCGAGAAACAACTTGAGTTTGAAACATTCAGCAGTGCATTCAGTGTGGAATTTACTTTTCCCAGTAAACCCTGTCATGTGCATTTATTTGTGCAATGAATTGTTAATATCTTTTAAGCTTCATCATATGGTGTTAGAAAACAGTGATGCAAGGATAATTAAAAAGTTTTAATTAAGGTACATCTTATTTTCCTTGTACTCTTTGTATACATGTATACACATATTTTTTCATACTGCTTATCCCGTGCAGGATTATAGGAAGACCATGAGCCTAATCCAGGGAGCCTATGGGCATAAGGCAGGGGACACCCCGACACAATCACTCTCTCAGTCACACACACGCTGGGCTATTTTGATACACTAATCAGCATATAACACGTATCTTCATGACCTCACAAAAGGAGATAGTGAAAAGCATTTTTGCTGGTGACTCTGTGACCTCACACAGCAAGCTGTGAAAAGCAGTCTTGGTGGTTACTTTGTGACCTCCCAATAGCAGATTCACCATTGTTCATGAGATTTAACTGAAGGGTTTGACTGCGAAATGCAATAAACCCCATTTTGCGATTTTCATTTACAACCAGCAACTTTTGCATTCCCTACGTTTTCAAGTGAAGAAATATTTTTATATAAAACACATTTTATCCCTTTATCTGGCAGGTAAAACTTTTTTGCCTGAAAATCATGACAAAACTCCTGGTTGGAAATTAAGTTAACAATAACTCATGTCCTTTTCTGTAATATCAGATCATCTGGATTTACATATGTTGCACAACAGAAACCTGTCCACAGAATTTTAAGTAGAAAAGCTGCTGCACAGAACCAATCCCACCCCCTCACCAGAAGAGACCTTGATCCAGTGGCAGGGACAACCAGAAGAGGTCTCCAGCAACCAGCTGCACTGGGTGACCACATTATCTAAGTGTCTTGTCGTGCTGTTAATGTCCACAACGCTTGCTGAGCCTGCCTTCTTGACCATTGGGGCATTGATTAGTCTCTGCCGCTCAATCTGCCAGGGCCAGACTTCACATGCTAGAACAGGCAAATCCCTTACCTCACTGAGAGTCAAAGACCCATTTGCTACCCTCACCAGGTTTGGCACATCTGCCAAGTTTGTTTACTGGGGTGTGAGCACTGTGCATGCTACAGCTATTTGGAGCTTGGTGAGAGCTGATCACCAAGCTGCCCTACTACCCATCCCTAGACACCTCACAAACCCAGGTACAAACAAGAAAAGCTACAATGGAAATAAAAGAGAAGCTGACAGAAACTTGAATAGTACCAATGGAATGAATGTGAGTGAATTTGCCCATTATTTCAATCTGGGAAAATAAAGTAGCCGTAGACTGTGTTTAGTATAAGAAGTTTATTTTTGTTGCCATTTCTCCTCACCCGTGCCTTAAAAAGTGCAGTAAAATGTCATGGAATGTGATTCCGTCTGTATGTTTTAGCCAATACTAAAATGCAGGTCACAACGCATGCATCAGCTGTTTTGCTTTTTGACAATGAAAGACAAGTGGAAAATGAAAATACCTTCTACAAGAGTACAGAAAAGTGAGAGGCATTGTGTGCTTGTGTTTTTGATGGGCCTGTGTAGACAAGCTCATATTGATTGATTAGTTTACCAATTCCAGGTCTCGTTGACTTCAATCGCACCGCGATCACCATTCTTCGACCTACTGCCAAGGGATTATTGAGGCTGGATCGCTGGATAACAAAGCGCAGCTGCGGTCAGTCATAGGATCCCGATTTACAGCAGCATAAATTCCACCTGGGCCATGGATCAGAGTGTTGTCAGGGTGGAGCATACAGCCAGTACAGCAAATCAACACCATTCCTTTGAGTTGACTTATTTACCCATCAGTCCTTTGAGTCCTTGTATTGTTATATTACTCTACTGGCTGCTGTTTTGTATTAAAACAGTTGTTTGTAACACACCTAGCAGCCTCCACTCCTGACTGAATGTTACATAGCACAGTACCCTTGCAAGCATATAGAGTGGGGCGGTTTATTTAAGATGGCTGTTTTCAGTAATAAATGTATCCATCTTAGTTTATGGAGGTTAGTCACCAGTGAAATGGACAATGATGCGATGCTCTCAGGATGATGCAATGTAGTACAGATATGTAGAGTTAAAATTGATTTTATGGTACAAATATAAAATTTATATACTACAAAACAAAAATTTTTTGAATATAATGATTTACAAAATTCTTGCATTGATTCTGTCGTGGTTTTCAAGTAAATGACTTGTGACTTACGAAACTTAAAAACTGCAATGAGAAATGGCAGAGAGAAAGAAAGTGACATTGTGGATGACCTGGCCCTCAGTTAGAACAGCTCAGGACCTCTGGATGAGTGCAGGACTCTCTCAGGGCAGAGCATACAGCCAGTACAGCAAATCAACACCATTCGTTTGACTTGACTTGCTTACCCATCAGTCCTCTGAGTTCTTGTATTGTTTCATTACTCTACTGGCTGCTGTTTCCTATTAAAGCAGTTTTTTCTGTTGCTTCTCTGTTTTTTCTGCTTCACATAGTTCAGTGCCTGACATCATTTTCTCAGAAAAAACACAAACAACGTGACACTCCAGTCTGTTGTTTGACAGTCTGATGTTAAGATCTGTCATTTTCAAATTAATTTTCTGAGTGTTACACAGTGAATACAGAAACAAGCTGGAACTTGCACGCTTTTTACTGTCATGCCCACAGTGTCAAAACTAATGAAGGAAGTTCACAAAGTGTACTGCATGTGAAGGCGTTTGTAAAAATGTAAAAACTGTCGTCAGAAACGGGCATAAATAAACCACAAGATCCTGAGAGCAAACAAAGCCACAAAAAAAACACAACAATAATAAATAAATAAATGTGTATAACAAAAAAACATGCAAAAGCATCAGATCAGGAAACAGAATGGTCAACATTGCACAGAAACAACAACACCTCACAGAGACAAACAAGAGCAACGTAGTGAGTGAAACTTAAAGAAAGCCGCTCATTAGCAACGTTCAGGAGATAATGATCTTGTAGGGTGTGGTTAGGAGTTAAGGTTAGTGTGAGCAGCTGAAGGGTCAGCATGTGTTTGTCTTTGTAAAATTGCCACACATTGAGTGATTTATGCCTTACTGAGCAATAAATTAATTTTTTAGATTTGCCTTTTTTCAATGGATTTTTGTGGTATTCCTACAAGATATAGCATTATCTGTGTAAATCTGCAAATGTGCCAAAATGTTTTGGCCACAACTGTATGTTATAATGAAGTCCTATACTGCTGTCTAAGTTTCTGTGCACTCGTTCTTAATGCAGGAAAGCATTTATGCCTCTAGGTACTTTTGAATGTCAGTAAAGCAGATAGTATTTTAGTAAAGTCTTCTATAACCTTGGGTGCCAAGATAGCAAGTAGCATTATCATCTCTTCCCTTTCTGGCCCTTGGCTGTGTGTCTATTTGTGTGTGTGTGTGTGTGCATGGGTGTGAGTTTCCAGCAGAGCTCTGGTTTTTCCCATAAGCCAAAGACAATGGTCCAGGTGACCTACTGTTTTGTACATTGTCCCTGTAATCTATGTTTGTATATGGAGCCATGAAGGATACACACCCTGCCCAACAGGGGCTGACTTGCCTTCAGGCTCCTGTGTTAGATTGCAGGTAACCCTGGACTGGTGAAGTGCTTCTGGATCATGAATAACAGAATAAATATTTAGAAACATAAAAGGCTTATAGGTTTTAGCGGGTAGAAAAGACAAAACAGCAGACTATGTAGGATGGGTCCCCATGTGCTGAAGCCTACCAAATATTCAACATTTACATTTTCACGGTATGAAAGCGAGTTCAATCTCAGCTCTTGTATGAAGAAAGCGATTGTATGATCTAGTAGGCACTGAAAGCAAATTCTGCTAAAATTATAAATGGTATTTTTGATGACAATATCATTTTATGCAGAGCAGAAAAATACGTTTTAATTAGTAGAAGCATGTGAGGCATTGGCCTTATTCAGTGTGAAAAGATTTATTACTGACCCCTGCTGGTAGCTGGGAGGGTCAATTAGGTTCAAGGAGTGCTGGGTGAAGTACCAATTATTGTCCCTTAGGTCCTTTCTTAGGTGAACTTGTTGTAGCTGTAGCTCTTCTTTTATGTTACTAATTAATTTCTGCCTTGGGAGTTCTGTATGGTAGTGTTTTCGTAAGACACAGGGAGGTGCTGATTGAATGTCAGAAGGCTCCATCTGTTGTACTCCTTTAGGGTAGGAATAGGGTAGTTGATCATACTTGTGCATACTTTAGATTAGCTGAAGTATCCACAAGTATGTATTGGCAAATTACTTTGATTTAGATAAAGCTCTAGTTAAATAATAAAGGGATTCAAATATGATATATGTTTATTTTATTTCAACATGTAGACTTTTTTCAAAAGTACAGTACATTAAACAATATTTTCAGTTGTAATAACTGTAATAATTGCATTTAGGATATTTTGCCCATCTCTGGTGTCAGTAGACTAATTATTGTGAATTATACCGTATATATGAGAAGGCTTTGAAGGCTTTAGCTAGAGATGACCCCATCTGCATGTTTGGTGTGGTAAACACGAACAACATTTCTCAATAGCCAGAGAAAGGTGAAATGTGAAAGATAAACTCACTTTCTTCCTATTTTTATTCCCACCATAGCTTCATGCTGAAGAATTTAAAGGGAGAACTATTTCAAAAATGTTTCTCCGTGCACAAATACATACACGTGCAACAGAAAGTAAAAAGTCCTAAACCTGTTATATAGACTACAAGTTCTATGCAAACAATATGTGAACATTTTGGCTGAGACTGTAAAACAAACTCAGTCAAATCATCTAATTTTATCCAATCCTAGAAGTAATGGAGTAATATGCTGGAAAAGACTTTTGTTGTTCTTAAGGTAGGATAATCAGTTCAGTGCTTCCATGGCACTGACGTACATTCAGTCCTGTCTGGTTTCACTTGATGTTGTTATGAGGAATTTGTGCCTGTCTGTTCAAAGCAGATATATGTTACATTATCATCATCGTTATCATCATTATCAGTCATCATTAGTGCTGGGCATCTGTACTGATATGTTTCATGCACGGCTTTGGGACAGTACAGCTGCACAATGAGTGATGGGAACACGGTTTAAAAAAAAAAAAACACCTTTCCACATTGGCTCCTCTACCTTTTGGTTTAGAAACAATGTTATACAAAACAGGGTATCATCGCAGCTTAGAAGAGCTCAGAGAAGTCATGGGGTTAGGTGTTAAAAAGCACTGGAGAATGACATGGCAATAAAGAAAAGAGGAAATGCTGAAAGTGAGCAGAGATTCCCCAGTGGGTGTGACAGCTCAGTGATCCGGAACCTTCTTTATTACACTGCATGCCTGCCGCTCTGTACAAATTCTGTTTGTATGTGTGCATGGGGGAGGAGGAGGAAGGGGGTGTTTCTCTCAGGGTTCCAAGCAATCAGCACTGTTCCTGCACAGTGTTCAAGGACCACTAAACTTCAATGAATAAACCAGAGCAAAGGGAATCAAAACACTCATGAAGACCAACCATTGTTCTTTATTAAAGAAATGTATCATAAAATAAGTTGGACTGTAGCTTTACAGAGACACTTATCCAGTTTCCTGTTTTTAAGATATAACGTGTAAGTCAATTCATACATTTGTTCAGTGCTGCACTGCACTTTATTATTAAATGTTACTTTGCAATATACAGAGGGGCATAAAAAAATGTATACACACTTCAACATGAAAAATACATGCATAAAAATGTTATTATGAAATACATAATGTATTGGGTGTATAAATTTTTTGGGCCCTTCAGTATATATATAATTTTTTTTATTTTTAAATTTTTTTTCTGCAGCTTTGTTAATCACAGTGAATAAGGAAATTACTTCTGCTGACCCGTGTCCACTGTCAAAAGTGCCTAGAATGGGCATGTGAGCATCAGAACTGGACCATGGACCAATAGAAGGTGGCCTGGTCTGATGAATTACGTTTTTTTTTACATCATGTGGATGCCAAGGTGTATGTGTGCCGCTTACCTGGGGAAGAGATGGCACCAGGATACACTGTGGGAAGAAGGCAAACCAGCAGAGGCAGTGTGATGTTTTGGGCAATGTTCTGCTGGGAAACCTTGGGTCCTGCCATTCATGTGGATGTTACTTTGACACGTACCACCTACCTACACATTATTGCTGACCAAGTACATCCCTCCATGGAAACGGTATTCCCTGATGGCAGTGGCCTCTTTCAGCAGGATAATGCGTGCTACCACACTGCAAAAATGGTTCAGAAATGGTTTGAGGAACACAACAACGAGCTCAATGTGTTGTCAACAAGCCCAAGCCATGGAGGTCCCACCTCGCAATTTACAGGACTTAAAGGATCTGCTACTGACGTCTTAGTGCCACATACCACAGCATACCTTCAGTGGTGTAGTGGAGTCAATGGGTCAAGTCTGTTTTGACAGCAAAAGGGGGACCTACTCAGTATTAGGCAAGGGATCATAATATTTTCGCTGATCGGTGTATATAAAATGAATCATTTCTGCTGGACTGGGAGCTCCCTGATCTTTAATCCCACACACTGCAACAAGCTCACGAGGTAACTGCTATATTATTCCTGGTTTGGGCTTTGGACAAAAGGAATTCCCATATACCATTTGTAATCCTTGACACATTTTTGATTTTTTATTTTTGTGTCTGACAGCTCATTTATTTAAATTATGCTAAATGAAAAGTTTCTCAGAGCAGCTCATGCTGTAAAAACACAAATAAGATAAGATGCTGAGTAACATTCATACCATCATTCTCATTTCCTAAGTATCCTGAGATGCAAATGTAATTGAGTGACAGTCTGCTGGTTAACCCTGGACAGCACTAAGGCATGCAGGATGTGAAAAACCGCATGGCAGGAAATGTAACATGGAAAATTGGAGCGATGTAATCTTTGCTCTTTTTTACTGTCTCTCTATATGCTCCTTTGCCATCGCCGCCCCCCCCCCCCAGCCACAGCCACAACCACAACCACAGCCACACCCTTTATCGCAGGAAGAACATCTGTCTGAAAATGGAGAAAAAATTCACCCTATTA
This sequence comes from Chitala chitala, assembly GCA_025773905.1. Lineage (NCBI taxonomy): Eukaryota > Metazoa > Chordata > Actinopteri > Osteoglossiformes > Notopteridae > Chitala > Chitala chitala. The sequence goes on along the minus strand of JABJVR010047511.1, from coordinate 5,633 downwards.
GCCAGCCTCAGGTCTGCTCCCTTCCCCCAGCATGCCTCTGCCCTCAGAGGGGACGGAGCTTTCTAATGTGACCTAGCTGTAGTGGAGTCAGCCAACTGGAGCAAGGCTGGGCTGTTTGTGTGAACATTCCCCTGACTGGTGAGCTCTTCCATTGCTTTCATCCTTGAAAAAAAAAAAATGCAAGGTGAGACCTGAGTGCTGGTCAGCTGACACAAAAAAGATGTGGTTCAGAAATACACCTAAATTCACATTTCTATTAATCATGCATGTTTTAATTCAGTAAAATTTATTTAATTCAGTAATTCAGTTAAAAATCCTTCACTTTTTTATTCACAGAAATGGAAAACAATTTTCATTTTTGTGACCACATTGTTCAGGAACATAGTAAGTACTGGTAATTTATACTATGAGGTAATCTTTGGAAGCAGAGCCAGCCGTGGGCATAGGCCATATAGGCAAATGTTAGGGGCACTGTCCATCTGTAGGGGAGCAGTGAAGAGCATGCAGACATTGTACTGTCACGTGGGGATGGCACAATTGTAGTCTTTCCTAGGGCACCAATGACTCATGGCCGTTACTGTTTAGACATTTGCATTTGGGCAGGAGTGAATTTGTGTGTGTCATATCTGACTTGGCAGCTTCTTGTAGCATTCCATTTGTGCTTCTATTCTAATAACGTTTTCCATGTGTCACAGCCGAGACAGGAAAGAAACACATTACCACTAATTAGGTGAGAAAATGTGTGAGTCCTGTATCAGTGTAGACTATACAACAAGCTAAAAAACTTTATGAACAACTGTTAAATATGCTGCTAGTCTTCCATATGTCATCAAAACAGCTCTGACCTACTGACGCATGGACTCTACAAGACCTCTGCAGGTGTCCTGTGGTATCTGGCACCAAGACATTAGCAGCAGGTCCTTTAAGCCCTAGATGTTGTGAGTTGGATCTGCTGCAGATTGCACTTGTTATTCCAGAACATCTCACAGGTGCTTAGTCAGATTGAGATCTGAGGAATTTGAAAACCAGGGCAACATCTTGAACTTTTCATCACATGCTCAAACCATTCCTGAACCATATGTTCGGTGTGGCAGGCTGAAGGAGGCCACTGCCATAAAGGGGCCAACCCCATCCATAACAATGGTTAGGTAGGTGGCATGTGTTAAATTCACATGTATATGAATGGCCACGCCCAGCTTGTCCCAGCAGATCATTGCCCAGAGCATCAAACCACCAGTGCATCTTGGTGCATCCATAGTACATCCTTCACCAGGTAAATGATGCACACATACCTGGCCTGTTTTCTTTTGTGCACGGTGCAAAAGAAAATAGGACCCATCGGACCAGGTGACCTTCTTCCATTGCTCCAAGGTCCAGTTCTGATAGTCCCCTCCCCACTGTATGTCAGCATGGTCACTCTGATCGGTGCACATGTCACAATGTGCTGCATTGTGACACATTGCTTCTGTAATCATCACTATACTTTTCTGTGACTCATGGCACAGTAACCCTTCTGTTGGATCTGACCAGATGGGATGGCCTTCATTGCCTTTGCACATTGATGACTTCTGAGTGGGAAAAAAAAACAGGAAATATTTTGTCATGATCCAAGGGGAGTCTAAAACTTGTCACCAGTTTGTACTTTGTCCTCCTTCAACCACTCTTGGTAGATACTCACCGTCTCTGATTTGGGAACATCACACAAGCCTTGTTGTTTTGATGATGTTTTCACCCAGTTATTTGGCCCTTATAAAGTGTCACATTCACATTTATTCCTGGCTCAGTTGTGTCCACACTTATCAAGAACTGCTCAGAAAAAGACATTGCTTAACTTGACACATGTAAATAAAAAGACCCATAAAAACAAAGTGAGATGATTGCATATGATAACTTGGAGAAATGCGTTGTTTAGCTGTATGTCTGCTAAACTAGCTGATATGTCCCAAACCACTTTTGTATTTGAGGGTCAGTGGGTATTTTTCTCAGCTAAATGTATCTGTACATCTTCATTGTGCCAGTTGTAGTGTTACCTGTTAAATAACTCTGATGCAAGTTTTAATCAAGTAAAAACAATGTAAAAACACCCATACAAAACCATAACTCCATGTCCAGGCTCACAGAGCTTAGCGGGAGTGGTCACGCCTGCCACCTCCCTGACGATTTTAACAGTTATAAATAGCTCTGCTATTTATGGATACTCATGGAGTATTTCCAGCAAGGATATCACAGGCACATTTCCCTGAGCACAGCTTCTTATGTGGCCACGCCCCCTCATTCTCCTGTCTCACTTTCCTTGTTTGTGTGCGAGTGTCTGTGTCTGGCGAATGTTTCCTGTTTGCACACTATTTAGATTTGGTGCTGTCTCTTTGCAGCATCAATCGATGAGCCAAATTTGGCTCGTATTAAAACCATCCACCTGCAGCACTGCTGATCAGTTTCAGTCTCGGCTCATCAATTGATGTTGTTTTGCTACAACTTTAGCACCCTTCAGTATAATATTAGGATTTACCGGAAGTACAAAGGATATGACCTCTCTGTTCATATGATCTCTATGCACCAGACAGATAGGCAGTGCTTCTGTCTGAAAGGTAATTTGCACATCTGATTTTTAAACATACCCCCTTGCTTCAATAAGCACTGGAGAGGGACCCCTGAGGATGGTCCATGTCACACGTCACAAAAGCCCGAGGAGCTGGGATTGCATGGGATGCACTTTGAAAAAGATCCCAAATGAGGACCCCATCGATTTAAGGAACATTTGGGGCATTGTTCTTAAGAGTGTTATTCATTAGTGTTAATTTCCTGCCTAAAAAAGGGAATTGTGAATTTCAAAATGAAAACACTACTGCTTTCTTTGACAGATGTGACCACTCAGCCATGATACTTATCCAATTCATTATGTCATTTGTTCACAGAATTTGCAAGTGCGTGTGTTTGAATTAATGTGTTGTCTTTTGCGCATTAATGCATGTAAACAAGTGTGTCAGAACACTCTTGCTTTTCATCATATGGAACTATGTCAGAGATCCTAAGTAGATAATTCTGCATTACGTAGATTTCCTTATTAATATACAATGAACAATTTAGATATGAGATCTTCTATAGTTCTTCTCACTATTTAATCCCCACTTGTGCAGGGATTGCTAATAGAACTGATATGCAACTTTATTTTTTATGTTTTATCATTGAAGCATCAAGCACTTTAAAGCCATGGAGACTTGTGTTGGTCTGCTTTTGACCACTTTATCTTAAGGAAATTTTAATGCAGAGTCTGAGAATGTACACAATTATGTAGATGCTTTAAAGTTGGATGAAACATCTGGTTGAGCGGCATTAGAATCTCTGTCCTCATTATTTTCTATAAGCACACATATCCTCCATTTTTTGTACTCTTTTTAATATGCTAACACAATGTGTGGCTTTAAGGGAAAGGACTTTTACAGGGTGATTTTATAAAACGTTCTTACTTGAAAGATAAAAAATGTTAGATGACTTGCATCCATTTTTAGGTCTTAGATGGTTCCCCTTTTAAAAGGGATTACATCTGAGAAAGTTGTTTAATCCAGGTTGCCCTTGATTTTTTTCTGTTGTAACTGTACTGGGGATATCCATGATGCTGTAGCTGTGGTCCTAATGGATTTTGAGATAAACTTTATACTAAGCCCAAAGAGTATCAATCTGCCTCCCCATCTTTGCCCCCCTCCACACCTGGCCTGTGTTTATAGGGTTGCTCCTGATGTCCATGCTTTGCGTGTGCTCTGGTTGCGATCGATGCAGCATGCAGAATCGCTGCAGGTGAGTGGTGCCCAGTATGAACCAGCTTAAAGGGAAATTCATTACACAAACAACAGATGATCACAGGACCAATCAAGAAGAAGGAACAAAAGATGGTCTCCATAGTGATGCTACAAACAGGCTAGAACACCACAATGGTATTTGCAAAGGACTGTGTGGGAGAAATCCTTGTTGGAACACTTACTGGAAAACAGCAGAAATTTAATTAAATAACAGCACATTTTGTGATGACCAAATTTTATTGCAGTCAGGGAGGTACAATAATAAGGATGATTAGACTAAATTTAAATCCTTATTGCCTTGTTTCTCTCTCCTTGTGACAAGCCTCACTAAATCATTTAAGCATTATGAAGATATGTATTTATTTGTAAACAACCTGCATGAATACTGCTGAAATCAGAAAGGAAAAATGTAACATATGGTACATCATTAAGTGTAATCACCAACCTATACATTTTCAAATGGCTTGTCAAGACAACCCAAAGCTTTCTTCAGAGATTCAGCAGAATAGGAAAAAATGTGAAGCAGTCCAAATATATCTCTATTTCTTGCTTGCTTTTAAACTGCCTAAACAGATTACATCAGTATAAATGATACTGCATTTCAAAGAAAGTCTATGACCTTAGCTTGTTTTTTTTAGGCTGTCTATAAAAGCTAAGAATACTCTAAGTTGTAGCAGGCATTGATGGAGTCTGGCTAACTAGGCCTGAATGTAGAATGCCAGCTTTACCCTTTAAACTTTGTGTCTGCTTAAAGATTTCATTGTTAAAGGATAAAAAAACATGCATCTGCATGTTCATGTAAACACACACACACACACACAGACACACACGCGCGCACAAACCCAGCTGTCACCGCCATCCCATAACCCTTGTTTTTAAGTCTTATTTTTTCTCCTGTTTTGGGGCACAGGAGCACAGGGGTGACTTATCGACAGGCTCAGCAGTCACAGAAAGTGCAGTGACTGGTGTGTCTCTTTGCCACAGCACTGCTCCTGTGTATGAGCGCAGTGGGCAGGACATCTGTAATGACGGACAGGCAGTCTCTACCTGAGCCTGTCCAATAACAAGGAAATTCCCAAGGGCCTTGTACATAACCTTGTAAACAGGGTCTGTTCTTTTTCATCTTCTGGCTTTTTAAAAATTCCATTTACATTCATCTTTCCTCTCTCCATTCTTGAATGCTTCAATGAAAGTGCAATATATTTTTAGGCAGTAAAGTTGATAATGGTAATGGAAGGGGGATTGGGATAAAATCCTGAACAGAGTATTTGTGAGATGACTTTTTCTGCAGTAGCTGCTGTTCTTTTTATTTAGGGTGCTTAGGAGAAGACTTCAGCTTATACTGTGATTACACTCAAATAACAACTGCAAATGAACGAAATGTGGGGCAGGGCTGTTTATGTGTAATCAAGTCGAGAGATTCTGTGCCTCTTTCCCTTTGTTTTCAGTTTTCCCAAGGAGATACTTGATTTGTCAAGGGCTCAGTGTTCATCACAGGGATGATGTCAGTATGGTAGTTTGTGAACATGCTGCTCGAGTGTAATCAATGCTGATTAAGACCTATTAAAGGTAAATAGGGTAATAGGGAAATACAGCAACAGTGGACTTTAGTGAGGAGTGGAAATATGTGTGCTGCTAAGAAAATCAAAGCAACCTGATATCTCACTTTATAGTCTCCTGACCATACCTGAAAATTCATCTCACCGATTCTTGTACTTACCTTCCAAGTGACCTGTCTCATGACTCTACCTGGTAATTTACCTCACTGTCTCCTGTCACACCTGCTAACCAACATCACTGTGTCCTGTCTCACCTGCTAACTCACCTCACTGTCTC
>JABJVR010047510.1:0-27405 GCA_025773905.1 Chitala chitala | reverse complement strand
ATGTCTTTGGACTGTGGGAGGAAACCGGAGCACCCGGAGAAAACCCACCAAGCACAGGGAGAACATGCAAACTCCTCTGCCCTGAACCACTTCTTAAAAATTGTGATTGATCCAAATTTTAGCGGGAACAGTATTGCCGCCAGGAGGCGACTAAACCACGGTTATCTAAAGCCTTTCCTCTGGCAGAAGTACAAAATACGTTTTATATACGAAATTGATGAGTATAACACTATAAAAAATTATTAATTTGATTAAAATGTTAATGCATTTTTTTACACGTAGCTTTTAAAAGTAAATTCTGCTCAAGAGCATTTTAATAAGATGTACCCAAAAACATTTGTTTAAAATACACAAATAAGTTCTCTATTTTACTTTCCAAACATATTTCAGGCCAACTGAACTTTAGCAATAAAAATGTTTCAACTTAATACATTGAGTTGAATCAACAGAGTTTGGTTCATTTAATCAATTTTAATTTATTTTACCATCTTGCGACAACGTTATACTTTATAGTTCATATAGATCTTTATAGATCAACTACAAACGAATCTCCATTATATATCATGCTGCTATATAGATGCCTCCATGAAATCAAGACAGAAGCACTGTTTGTCTAGTCAAGGCTGCTCTTGAGATGTTTTAAACTAATTAAGAACGTTTTGCCCAGAACTGCAGTAATTATCCAAATAAAGCAACTAGGACCGCTGTTTATACAAAAAAAGACCCAAAAATTGTAAAAAAAAAAATCAACATCATAACAGTGCATCAGCATCCTTTCTGTAAAGGAAACAAAAACAACGTGTAATTCTATGATAGAAAAACAGCCTTATTTGATGTACGTATAAGATGCATGCATAGTGGATATTGCATTTTGTTTTAAAACTGACCTCAGAAATTCTGTTTTCCAAAGTACGTATTCTGAAATTATGCGCCCACCAATTTGCACAACAGATTTGAAAATGATTCTGTATGATGTAATCCTATCATGTGACCAGTGTTATTATTGCTTTCAAATTGTCATTAGTTTTCGTTTTTATTTAGTTTAGCATGTCAAATTTCAATTTCATTTCAGTTTAAGTACATTTAGAAGAGTATTAATTAGTTTTAGTTGTATTTTACCGACATTATAAATTTTAGTTTAGTTTTAGATGTAGTTTTTTATGGTATATATATATAAAAAAAATTTCAATCTGAACTCTGCCGTTTTATTTATTATGAGACATGAAATATGTAAAAACGATTGTTTTTTAACTTTATGAAATGATTTCGTGTTCGTTCGTATTGTCATTTAATTTTAGTATTTTTGCAAGCTGTCGCTTTTTTAATAATATAAAAGTACTGTACTTTTCTTTTCATGATAGTTTTATGGGTTATACGATGTGCCCATATTTTATATTTAAAACCATAATTTTTTACAAGATACTTATACTTTACAAGTGTTGACATTACTTACAACTATACGTTTATTTAATTTATTCATTTACGTTTGATGCATAAAATATTGTGCTGTTCACGTGATAGTTATGTAAAAAATATTACCTTTATTCTAAAGTATGACTTGTTGAACCAACCCATCATTTTTTGCAGTGTAGGTTTGAGTTGTGTAATTAAATGAAATAATTTGATTATAATTATTTATTTTTTTTACCTGCTGATACGTTTGAGGGTGTAGCCCAGAGAGCTTCAATTCTGGTCCTGGAGATTTTTGCTTCAGACATTTTCTACGCTTAATTGAACTTAATCTCAAATCAACATTACTGAGTTATTTGTATAAGTACTGTGTCAGTCCAGGAATTCTCACCAAGCTGTTACAGCTATGGTATATTTTTGATAATCCACTTCTTGTTAATAATCACTTACCTCTTGTTTAAGTGTTCCTTGTCACTGGCACCTGTTTATGCTGTTCATTAATAATTACGATTTGAATGGTTTGAGTTTAACACCATTCTAAATCATCCATTTTCTGCTGTGATTTTGCAGTTAGAGTGACATTTTGTGATTTATATTTTTTTGTTACAGATCTTAATGCAGACAGCTCACTTTTAACTTTATTCTTTTAACTCTTCTCTCACTAAATTGACAATTTAACAATGATCAAGATGAAGAAGGAGGAGCAGTAATGTAGAACTCATCTGATTCAGTCAATGGGTAAGATTTGCTAGGATGTGGAAGGTTCCCAGTTCAAATCCCAGCCCAGTCACCAGGTGTGTCCCTGAACACGACACTCTGCTCTACCTCCCTGGGTGCTGAAAAATGGCTGTCCACTGCTCCCTCAGGGAATGGGTTAAATGCAGAGAATGAATTTCCCTGTTGTGGAACCAATATACAGAAACATTTTTCCAAAAAACAAGTGTATATATCTAGTAATGACCTGTTTAGTTGAAAACCATCTTACACGACGGTAGAAAAATGTGCAAAGACAATAAACCTATTTTGTAAACACAGCCCTTTTAAACTGAGAGGAAGTGAACTGTGGAGATTAAGAGGTATTCAGGATCAAAATATGGAAGTGGTTTTTTTGCCCTTTGTATGACAACATAGTGCTGTAATCAGTACACAAATCTCAGTCAAAAGATACAGATTAGCAGTGACACGGCATCCCACATACAGAGGAAGTAAAACACTATAAATGTCCTTTAAAGAAATAAATCAGGAAAAACACAGATGCTGGGGGTAGAGACTCATTTCGTGCCGATTTCTCTCATGCCATTTGAGTCTCGGCCAGGACCCAGGTTCTGTCTGTCTGTCTGTGTGTGTGTGTGTGTGAGTGTGTGTGTGTGGGGGGGGGGGGAAATCACCTCTGGGTGCTCCAGTTTTCTGCTACAGTAAAAAATGTGGTTACACTAACCTGGTATAAATGTTTCTTCCTGGATCCTGGCTCTGCGCTATGCTGTAGGAGTTATAAATAACCAAGAACCAGGACGTGAAGAACTCTGGGTTCTCAAAAATGTCACCTGCAGATCTTGTAGATCACTGCCAGTGAAGGAGAAGAAGGGTGAAACTGGATATTACCCTGATATTACCTGGCCAAAAGGACATACATGCCCTTCACATTATTCTTCCTGTATCCAAAAATCTCCTCCATGATAAATGTACGTGACTAGACTCAAAAGAAAATGAAGCTGTAAATTTAGGAAATTGGGTGAATCATACATGCTAGCTTATCACTTGTTATACTGGTATCTCTGATTCACCACTGTGGTGTGTATACAGCAACGTCTATGTCTCTGCTGTACCCCCCCCACCCCCGCCAAAATTCCTAGTCGTTCTGGAGGAAGGATGGATGGAGCTAATTATAGCAGCAAGAAGATATACATTTAAGTCCAACATTTTGTATGTGAGTATAACAGTAGTGAAATATTGAATTTATAACATTTTCATAGCTGTTCCCAAGTTGTTATGCATGAAAAAAAAAAAACTTAAAGACAAATATTTGATTGGAGGTTAACTACAGTTTCCAAGAGAACAGGTGAAATCCTGCAGACCTTCAGGTTAAAAGTCTGCATCCAGAGAAGTAGTGCTCTGACACATTATAGAACTGTGATACGGCAGCTGGCATTTCTTTGTCCCAGAGCAGGTGAGGAGTGTACACTGGTGCTCGGTCTGAAAACATATTATTGTATTACAGGACGGGTGTTGTTGTCTGTTTCTTACATTTGTTCTTTTCAGGATTTACTTAATTGGAACTGTGATCCTCTACAGCTGTGAAGAAAGAGTAATTACAGGGCAGTTAATTTACACCCTTAGGAAAGGCAAAAGGGAAAACAACATTTAGGATGGCATACCATGTTTAGTTTACATAACACCTGTATAAGTATCAACCCCCTTTGCAATGAAGGTAAGATGAACTGTGATTAGTTTAAAGAACAAAAACCTAGCTCTTTCTCTTACATGCACATCAGATTTAAGATCTTCAACATTATGATTGACAGGGATTGTCTAAACGGTTGAATAAATTTAAGAGAAACGTTAAGGTGGGAAACCAAAGGCGCATCAAAAGAAAGTTAACAAGTAGTGTCAGGAAACTGCAAGTTACATTTACAAGCTGTTACATACATTTTGGACATGGCTACTGTTTTACTCACCACAGTCAACAGTTAGTAGGAAGTGTACAGATGCTTTGAGTGACTTCAGTACATCTGTGGCCACAGGACATCACTAGTCTCTCACACTCCTCTGGTGTGATTTTGGTCCACTCTTCTTCCAGTCTGTTCCACAGTTTGGTGACTGTAGTAGGTTTCTTGGCCATAATTTTGTTGCCAGATTTTCCAGAGGTTTTCTATTGGGTTTAGATCAGGACTCTGGGCTGGGCATTTCATTATTTCAATGTTTTCAGCTTCAAGGAACCGCTTTACCAGTTTTGCTGTGTGACAGGGGGCATTGTCACGCATGAAAATTGCTGGCTGATTGGGTGATGAACGCAGGGAAGGAACCGCATGTTGTCAAAGGAGGGTCTGATAAACATTTGCATTCACTCTGCCATGTAGCTGTATAAGAGGCCCAACTCCTGCTGCAGAAAACATCCTCGTAACCATGACACTTCCCCCTCCACCTTTCACTGACTACTTTACACACTTTGGGTTCAATCTTTCCCCAGTTTGATGATGAACATAATGTTTCCCATTAGACCCAAATAAATTTAACTTGCTTTCATCATTAAGTGAACTTTGGACCAGTTCTCCTCTGTTCACACAACATGCTCCTCAGCAAAGGTTAGTCTAGCCTTTTGATTCTTTCTGATAATGAGAAGTTTGGTCACTGCAGAGTGGACTTTGAGTCCAAATTCTCTTAAATGTCGAGACACTGTATGATGAGACAGATACTTACTCTGTTCAGTGCTGAACTGGCAAGCAGTCCCAGCTCCAGTGTTGAACCGACTGCCCATTGAGATTCTCCACATTATCCTGTCCTCTCTTGCATTTGTCTTTCATGGAAGATCAGCCTTCTTGGGGGACTTGAATGAGTTTGTGACATTGTAAAGATGTAATATTCTAGAAATAACAGATTTGGAACGACCAACTTCTCTTGCTATCAAGTCAGGTCAGGTCAGGTCTCTTTATTCATACCCGTAAGTAAATTATTTTTGCAGCACAAAAGAAAAGGCATCCAATCATATACACTCCTCGTGCAACACATAAATACAATACGATACAATGCAACAGAACAGGAGTTTTAAGTGCATGGTTAAATAGCCCTCAACAACACTGAGTCATTCTATTTACTAAATTAACGGCTTCAGGGATAAAAGTGTTCCTGTACCTTTTTGTTCTGCATTTAGGAACACAGAATCTCTGCTATGGCTGAAGGTCATCCCTTTGGCCTTCATCTGGACAACATGCTGCCAGAGGGTTTCAGTCACTTTAGCAAGGCTCACCGTCTTGCAAAGTCTGTGAAAACTGGAAAGTTAGGCTGTCAGTTAAATAGGGTTTGTCAGATATTTAAAGAAATTAGCACCAGGTGTCAGATTAATATATATGTTTTTTTTATATTGACAGCTTTATTCATTTTTATATGTATATGAGACTTTCACCAGCTGTAACTATTTCATGTATGCATATCAAACTGGAATAGTTAAAGTCTAAAGCCAGGTGCTAGGCCTCATTTCTGTTTTTGAACCTGCAGCTCTAAAATCAGGTCAGTTGCGATTTTCAAAAGCTTCAGTGTGATATTACTCTGACTTTGTGTAAGTCAGTATCTGCCTGAAGGCACTTGCCCCCTTCATTCATCAGTCCCAAGCTAATCTAAAATCTAAAAATACAGTTAAAAACTGCATACCAGGGATGCAGCTTCTCCACATTAGCCAGGCCTTACCTGTGTTTATGCTCAGTTTGCAGCACAGGATATATTTTGTTCCATGGACCAGGTCCAAGACAAAAACACCCTAAAGCTGCAATTTGAAAAGACTCAAGCAAGAAAATTTTAATTGAATTTCCAAAAAGATAAGTTCAGGCTTCATACCAGCATTTTTAAAATCCCACTGCATTGATTTTACATGAACACATAGGCCTACGAATCAGTCTAATTAATTTCCGCGCATGCTGTTGTAATGTTATGTTTTGATTGTTTTGTCAGAAGAAAAAATTATAAAAAACGTCGGCAATGAAAGCAATAACAGCATCAGAACAAACTGACGCGATGCTCTTTGACAGACCTTGTTAAGAATTTCCCAGCACGCTTCAGGCACGGGGTTTACGTATAATATTTTGACATCAGCCGCTTTCATCAAGATCAACAAACGAACGTATGAACAGCAGTTTGATCCCGTTTTGGATAGTGTTGTTTTGTCAATCCAGCACAGGACTGGGAATTTCTGGTATTCACTCCCCAGCAAAAGTCGTATTTCGTAATGTTCTAAGAGACATGAACATGAACAAGCATGGTGCGCTGTAATTTTGAACCACAGTCGGAGACCAGAAAACGTTGGCCACTTTTGCATTATTGTCAAGAACTAACATTTAAAACAACAGTTTACTAGTTGCCAGTTATCAAATATTTCAGACTTTAGTACAATATTATTCCAGTAAAAAAAAAAACTTTTCTAACGTGAAAGACAATAATATAAATTTCCACCAAATAACAAAATATTTAGAAACATTTTAACTAAGCAAACGTTGCAAACTCGTGCGTTCTGGACGTCGCACTGGTGCTGTCAAACACACAAACACTGCAGCCCATTGTAAAATAGAACATAGTTTTATTTAGAGGTTCACCTGAAGAGTCAAATGCAGGGAATTTCATACAGATCACACCCAGCGGAAGCTAACTATTACTGATAGATGTTAATTTTCTATTAAAATAGTAATGCAGATGGTCAGAAATGACCTTGTCATAAATAAACATAAATGCATCGCTTCGTACCCACTCGAACGGTGCTACTGCAGTCAGCAAGCTTCTCGATGCAGCATAAATGGCGAACAGCATGCTTCATTAACCGGCTCAGTGCACATAACTTTTTATTTATTTATTTTTACTACAAAAAGTGCACATACACATCTCGTTTAAAGAGGTACGTTTTAGCCTGGATTGTGTCATAGCATAGACGCCAGCGTTGTGTCGTACATTCCTGAAAATGAGAGGACACTTGCTGATGCTGCCCGTAATGTTAAAACACAACGACGTCTAACTCTTCAAACTCTTGATTATTATGTTGAAATGCGCATTCTGATTTTTTTTTGTATTAAACCATACCAAATCGTATCATACCGTGCAGTGAGTTTTTTTTCTCTCTTGGTTTTTACGTTTTTTAACATTGTGCTTAACTACCATTTAATCAGCGGCTGTGAAAATGTTGTAGCTCGGCTGCAGCAATATAAAATTACGTTTTGGCCGTAATGCTCCGTGATAACGGTTTCATTATCTGACTCCGCACTAGTACTCAGGCGCATGCAGCTGTGAAACGCTGCTATAAGCAGCTTTTCGATAACAGGAAAAATTACACGGACAGCCAATTCTGTGTATGTGAATGCTAGGTGTATTTATGTGTTAGAGGCCCTGCCACCTCTGCAGTCTTCCTATTTCACCTGAGTGACATTGTACAATAGGCCTATATGTTACAGTTAAAAATTGCAGTCCCTATCACGGAATTCCGAGTTCAGTCCTATTTGGTGAATTGACGTTTGTGGACGCGTAGGACTGCCAGTAAGTAACATACGTGTGTGCTATTATTATTTAAAATGCTGTCACAACACAACATTCATTGGTGAAGACACAGCTGATGAGGTTGATCACTTTGTACTTATTACCTCTGACTTAAACATGTATGTTTCATTAAAAACAGCATTGCCATACAAGACTAGCTGAATACATGACAGAACAGCAGCATCCTTGAAATACACATACTGTATACATATTTATATATGTATATAGAAATGGTACAGCATGTGTAAATACACGTACTGTGCTTTTGTTTGTGAAATGATTACAGTGATTGCTGGTAGACTGGCTATATAACATGTATTGCTTCCAATCCTGCAGACAGATTATAAGACACTTCCAGGCTACGTAACATTACTGTTGTGACAGAGAGGATGGTGCGGATTTCAATATTATGTCACTGAGTCTCTATTTTTGTAAGAACGTTTGTTTTGTGCGTGGGATTTTCTGTGTGTGTGTGTGTGTGTGTGTGTGTGTGTGTGTGTGTGTGTGTGTGTGCGGGAGGCAGTGGGTGGGCATGTGTGTCCTCTTTTGTAGAGCGTGCAGTTTAAAATTTACAAGCAAAGTGTGCGCGTGTGTGCGATTTGGAATTTATGAGCGTTGTGCGACCATCTGAAGGGAAGTTAATGGGAAAGTAAAGAACATCATTATCTCAGGCTGCAGTCTGCCAAGTGTCTACTGTTAGCTTGAGCCCACAGAGAGAGCCTCTGAATGTTTGATATCATGTGTGCCTTTCCTACTTTGCGTTTCTTTTTTGTCCTAATTAGTTGTTTCCCAGCAGTGTTAGCGGTTGCTCTTGAGGTAGAGACATTTTAGTCCATTATTACCATCACCGATGTCACCTTCTCTGCATGTGAGATTGAATTTCATGTATTTTATGCACGCGCTGTGTTTTTCTCTCTGTTTATCTCCTGTTCCCAGGATAATGCACAGCGCAGGGATGTAAAGCACATGATGTAGAGACGCGAAACCTTGCAGAGGTTGTCCTATGTGCATTCCCCTTACAGCTGAATTGAATGGGAGATTATTAAGTGATTTCTCGCTCTGCTGCCTCTAATAGAGCAGATTAATCATTTGTGCAAACAGCTGAGCACAGTGAAAAGGGTGTCAAAAGCCCAGCTTGTGAAGTCCTATTTCCATGAGTCACATATGACTGTGACAGTCTGTGCACTGACTCCCCCCTACCCCTTTGTACCATGAGCTCCACAGAACCCATTATTCAGGGTTCAAAGGTTAGGCCCTGGGAGGAACTCAGGCAATGAAATACTGCACTATGAACGTATGTTTATGAAAACTGTGTGACAATTAAATGACTCGTTTATAAGTCATGACTGCTTAGCATGCACCCAATGATGTAAAAATACCGTTAACTAGTTGTGGTAACTATCTAGAAATGCAAGCAGTCTAATCAGCATACCCACTGCCGAGCACGGCTCTGACACAGCCTCAGTGCAAAGAAGCCAGCTGTTTGCATGCTCACAGCCTTCACTGTGCCGCAGCCAAGCTGCTGGTGGACAGCTAGAAAAATAGAATATAAAAAAAACACAAATGTGCTGGAATACATTCTCTACCGACCCTCAGTATATTCAGAGTTATGTGCTTGACAGAAGTGGCGTGGAGAACAGCTCTCTCCTCCTAGTCTGAGGGTGTTCGCCTGGTTTTGATTCACCTCGGGTGTCCATTCCGCCTCCTCTCAGGTGGAGAATGAACAGAAGTGGGGACATGAAATGGACAGGGTGTGCGGCTCCCGCTGGCCAAAAGTGGCGAACGCAGGAGGGTCACACGTAGTCATGCAAGCTGTATCCGGCTCGGCCGTCCTCGGGGTGAGTGGCAGCTGGGGAGCAGTACTGATCCTGGTGCGGCTCTCCCTGCTGAAGCTGCTCCCGGACTGTCTGCTGCCCACGGCTCTGCTCCTGCCCCAGCTGTTGCTGGTCAGCCTGCCTCTGTGGCACTTTGCTGGCAGGGGAAACGCCAGGGTCCTGCGGTCTCTCGCTTTTCCCTGGACACGATGCACAAAAGATAAGTCCCCCGGCAAGGAGGAAACCAGCTGATACAAATGCAGCGTAGACGGCCCCTCCTGGCTCAAACTTGCTGCTCTCGGGCACGCTGGCGTCCAGGAACGTGGTGATAACTTCATTGGTGAACCAGGATGCGGGTACGAGGCACAGTACTCCGGCAAGGGTGAAGCAGGTGCCGCTGGCAAATGCAGCGTGGCACTTAGCTCTGGGGCTGCCCCCCCAGCGGGTGCACTTGAGTCCCAGAGTTGCTAAGCAGAGCCCCAGGGTGCACAGCACGCAGGAGAGCACCATGGAGGTGCGGGCAGTCTGCAGGTACGCTGGCAGCGACAGCACCGAATACTTGAGTGTGCAGCTGAACATGCCGGTGCTGTACCAGGTGCAGTCCATCCACAGGCCCTGCATCTGCGAGATGGACGTGATGATGTTGGAGCTCATGTCTGCACTCACCTTCCAGTTGGGCAGCAGTGTGGCCACCGTGGCACCCAGAGCTCCCAGCAGTGCCAGGACGAAGCCCAGGATCTGCATGCTGCCAGACGCCATTTCCTCAGGTCTGGGATCTCCTCCTCCCCCGGCACCCCCACCCCACCGGGTCCCGCGTCCGTCCTCCAGGTGCCGAACGCCACAGCTAATCAGTCCGTCTTCCTCCAGCCTGTGAGAGAGACCGAAATGAGAAATTGAGCAGAGCAAGTAAGCGTGACGATTCATCGGATGGGGAGGGGGATGTGTGTGTGTATGGTCACCGAAAAAGGAGACTGCGCTTTTTTAGAGTTTGCCTGTGTCTCGTCTCCAGGCTCAAGCTCTTTGAAACTGCATCCAAAGGTGGCAAACAGAGCTGTTCCGTTTTTGGCTCGCTGAGCACCAAACTTAAAGCTGCAGAGTCTGCCTCGTGAGGAAGGCTCCCAGCCACTACGTGGCCAACACCATGAGTGTAATCAGCAGAACATAAATGCTGATGAGCACTCTTAAACCAGGTATGGACACAGGCAGCTTTTCCAGTGATTGCCTGGTTATCAGTCTGTGAGGTTCACACATACATGTTAGTGCTACTCGCCTTTTATCTGTCAGGAAGGCAAGCTGCTAGTTATCATAACGTAAGAAGAATGGTAATGTGCTTACCTCTAGGCTGGTGCAGTGCTTGCGGAGGGTGACGGTGTATCCGGTCGTTTGGAGCGATTTCTGAAAAACACGCACGTATGCCGCAGTCCGCACACACACACACACACACACACACACACACACACACACACACACAAAGGCCGGTGACGTGGGTTGAGGATTCAGCTCTGCTGATCCGTTGATGTTATCAGCTCCTCAGCAGCTGTTGGTTGGAAGGCATTATGGTCACGGTTGACACTTGCTCTTCAGGAACTGTTGAGAAGGCGTTACGTTCATGGTTGATGTGCGTTTTCTGGACACAGCTCAGAACATATATTTCCCCTCATCGTTGCTAGGTTGGAGAAGTCCCACATGAAAAAAAAAAACATACAGAATGCTGTTAAAAAAAGCCTAATATGGGTTTCCTCTAAATGCTCATCAGAAATGAATACCTGTTACCATTATGTATGTCTTATTCTCAAAGTTAATGAAATCATGAACTTCATCCTCTAACGTGCCTCCCATTAACATAATTCATCAATGACATTTGTGTCTGAACACACTGAGACACAGACTCTGAGCTCCACTCCTCTCCCTCCTCCTGTTTAACCCCGAGCTCCACTCCTCTGTCCCCTCCCGTTTTACCCTGAGCTCCACTCCTCTGTCCCCTCCTGTTTAACCCTGAGCTCCACTCCTCTCCCCTCCTGTTTAGCCCCAGACCCTGAGCTCCACTCCCCCTCCTATTTAGCTCCAGACCTGAGCTCTACTCCTTGGTCCTCTCCTGTTTAGCTCCAAACTGCAGAAACAACTGTAAGTAATTAAGAGTTAAACCAGTCTTTGGCTCGCCTGGGTGTCCCCTGCCCAGCGCCCTATGTGTACTGGGATGTGCTCCAGGCTTCCCCGCAACTCTCACCAGGACTTAACGGTATAGGAAATGGCTGGCTGGCTGGCTGGCTGGCTGACCAGTCTTTGGTATATTAATCAGTGTTTTAATACAGGTAATGAATACATTTGACTGGTTCTTACCACAAAATCTAAACTGAAAATCAAAACTGTCCTTCCTCTTGGATGTGACAGCTTCTAGAGAGAGGAGGGGCATACACTGGGACTGCAAGGTGAAAATGTGAGGGTAACCAGCAGGTCGAGGTTATGGTGCTCTGCTTAGAATGCTCTGGTCATAGCTCACTCCCATCAGCATCATCTTGGAGAGGCTGCTCCCAGGCAAAGCTCAGCACCCTCAGAGTGAGAACAGAAATGCCACACAGATTTATACATCTGCCATTATTCCGCATGGCCAGTGCCATAACTTTCTATTAACAAACCAGGGAGGGTTGTAATTAGTTGTTTGCATTCATGGAGGAAACAGCCAAAGGTCATCCCATCAGCATATCTTCACAGCATCATGCTTTATCATGCTTGTTCTTGTTCATGTTCTAGTTGCATGGTGTAGCATGGTTTGTGTTGGTACAGGTGTACGTTTGCACAAACATGTGGTTGTATAGGTACCATGCAGTTTTATGTTCAGTCACTTTGATTTGTTGCAGGATTTTAATTGATTTTTTTTATCCGATTCTAGAGAATCTGCTACAGAACAAAGACTTGGCATTTAAAAGCATATAATTATGTTTCTTGCAGCATACCTGGTAAGCGCTTGTTCAATGACCTCTAAAAATTCTGAAAGCTTTTATTGAGAGTAGCTGCATAGCAAAGTAAGACTAACTGTCATCAGTGTACACTTTTTCATCAGCATTCCAGGTCATGTGATACAAAAACATTTCAGTTTCTATACATTTTTGTAATTAAATTTTTACTCAAAAACAAGAAATGGGTCACTAATGACTGAATGCTCATTCTGTGATTTCTAACTATGGAGAAACGGGGTACAGTATATAAGAACACTGCATACGTGCAAATTCTCAGCAGTGTGGACTATTTTAAAGTCACACATGCAAAATTACACACGACATTTATGCACAGCTGATTTTCCTTCACTTTAGTAGGCAGTGCCATGTCGAGGAAAAAAGTAACAATCTAAAAAAGAATTCCCAGTAGGTCACAGGTCCTTTGTGTCCAGACGGGGTTTATTTATAAGGGATGGGCACACATCCAGATGTATCTTTCACCCCTTCTGAAGACACCACTCTCCTGTCAGGCCTGGAGAGTCTGCCCCAAAAAGTCTGCCTCCTGTCAGGCCTGGAGACTGCCCCAAAGCATCCCTGTTTTATAACATGATCTCTTTTCCCTGGTTGTACATTGCTCTCCACAACCAAAGGCTTTGGGATTCTGAGGCACATCTGCAGTCTCGCAAACGTGTTCTGCATTTGTAAGTGACAAAATACAAGGCTGTGCCAAATGTTTCTGCAATTACCCAATTATTCCAATACATATAATTAGAAATTTGTGGGGGCCCACAATTTTCTGTAATTGGAATGTTTTTGACTAGAAAAGGGAATACAATATCAGGCAGACAGATGAAACATTTTTGTTAGTCTAAAAAACAATGCTTATATAATCTTCCAGTTTATACACTTAGGTTCACCTGGAAATAATTAGGCTAATATAGTACCCTAATAGCATGTACCTTCATGCAAGGTAATTAACCCAGTAGAGTATTTGCACACAGAACTTGAAAAAAACTATGGAGAAAGTAATCTGAAATATCTTTAAACAATTTGTTCTCTCAATCAAGTTGTGTCATTTCAAGAAGGAAAATAATTATGTCAAAAGAATGTTGCAGTAGATTTGAATGATTTTCTGCCTGGAGTTCTTATTAAAATTCTCTTGTAGATTGCCAAAGACTAAGACCATTGCACTAGTTTGTAAATTTCTCAAGATGTGTGAAAAAAATGTGCATTAAGAAATCATCAGTTTGATGAGGAACGTTCGTGTGGAAAGTTCTTACATCACACTGATTACTTGGAGTAATTTAGGATGTATTACAAAAATCCAG
This sequence comes from Chitala chitala, assembly GCA_025773905.1. Lineage (NCBI taxonomy): Eukaryota > Metazoa > Chordata > Actinopteri > Osteoglossiformes > Notopteridae > Chitala > Chitala chitala. The sequence continues at coordinate 13,689 of JABJVR010047510.1, read as the reverse complement.
ATAAGGTAGACATTTATTCATTACTTCCTGACACAGGCAGTACAGACAGACCTCTAGCAACGTAAATGTATTTTATAAAATGTAAACTCGTTACACATCTTTAGGGACTTAGTAGTTACATGCAAATTATTGCAGTCAGAGCCCCAGGTTTACAAAACTCACTAGTGCAGTCGATTCCCCCCCCCCCACGTTTTAACAATCTCAGGTATGTGGAAACTGTGGCATATAGCATTCCTGCATTTGTTTGCTTTTGGAACAATCTCTTCACATCCAGTGGTGGCACGGTGGCATAGTGGTTAGCACTGTCGCCTCGCACCTCCAGACCTGGGGTGTGATTCCTGCTTTGGGTCTGTGTGCGTGGAGTTTGCATGTTCTTCCTGTGCTTGGTGGGTTTTCTCTGGGTTCTCCGGTTTCCTCCCACAGTCCAAAGACATGCAGGGTAGGTTGATTGGTGTGTCCAAATTGCTTTTAATGTGTGTGCCCTGTGGTGGGTTTGTGCCCTGCCCTGTGCCCTATGTGTTCTGGGATGGGCTCCAGGCTTCCCTGTGACCCTTACCAGGATGAAGCAGTATAGAAGATGACTGACTGACTTCACACCCAACCCCTCCCCCCAAGTGAGCAGCAAACATACAAAGTTTCATCAATTCTTGCTTCCTTTTGGAAACCTAACATGATACAACCTGAACTGTCACCACAGATTGCTGACTGATGTGTAAACTTTGATTGAGCTAATGGCATGCATTTCTCAGTGCCTTTCCATATATAAACCACAACCTCAGACCCCATGTCCCCAACAAAATTGATACCAAACTAATGTGCTTACAATTATCCATCTTGAATGCAAGAATACATTTATACAGGCAGAAGATTGCAGCAACACTGATGTTCCACTCACTGTGAGCATCCGCCTCACCTGAAAAAAGGTAACAAGGTAGAAGATGCCCACCTGTGTCCATGATCTCCGATGGCTTTGCGCTGTCTAGACACTGCATCTGGGATGAATGAAGTCTCTTCAACTCTGCCTGGGAGTGTGCAGTGTTGCACTTAAGCACGTGTCTGTGAGTGGGAAGAGTTCACACACCTGACAGGCTGAAGTTGTGCTCTAATTGCATTCGAGTGAGCTTCCCTGGATGGGCCCTGCCTAGAGGGGAGTATCCCACCATATGTTACTGTTCACTCCTGAAAAGCACCCACAATGGAGTTTGCAAGTCAATGCGGATCCAGTTGTGTGTCAGTGGAGCTGAGGATGGCTTCTGGAGTTGGTGACCATGGGGTTTTGGTGGTTAGTATAGAGAAGATTTATTTTCACAGACAGAATAGCACAGACCTTTGAATGTGCCATCCCCTTCCTCTCTGCCAACTTGTTGTGTTCCACCAACAACCCCTCCATCCCCACCCACTGCCTTGATTCCTCCCTGGGCAGTGTGGTAGAGGATACAATTATGGGACTCCGAGAGAAGAACACAAATACCATTTTTACTAAGAAATTCATGCCTGTGGATATGGTGCAGTTTGTGCAAACACTCCTTCAGGATCCTTCTTATAATAACTAGGTCTTACACCCTCTGAGCCTCCAGAAAATATTTTGTTTGTTTTCTGATTATTAAGTCACCAAACAACTCCAGCAAACGGTTCTTCTCAGGTCACTAAAAAGGTACTGTTTTGTGATAGGACACTCAAGGCCAGCCATTTTCATTGTACTGTAATGAAATAATTAACTGATGGGTTGGATGAAACGTTCCATTACATTCAAACGTCTGGGAAAACAACTCAAACAGGGCTCGTTTATTTTCAATGTTTGTACACTGATCATAAATAGAATAGTCATGTCATAGGTCACTGGTTTGTAAAACACAAAGAGAAAAAAAATTCTTTTAATCATAGTAAAATTTGAATCTAACAAGTGACAGACATGTATGATGTGGGAAGTTAACCATACTGTCCATATGGTTTGAGAAGCTGCTCAGCATGGTCATCTGAACTACAGTTTAATATCAAAAGTGATTTTGTACACATTAACTGTAATAAGGCTGCCCTTAAACTGGGTCTACAAAGCAGCATGGCTGAGTTCGTTCCTTTGATGCAGCATGTGTGGTGTAGCCTAATTATACAGCCCAGACAACCGCAAAAACCACCAGCTGCCATTCCTCATCCTTTAGCCTGAGCCCTTTTCTTCCCTAATCCAGGAAACACTTGATTATAGACAAACAAAGGTAATGTGTTGAGACACATTAAAACTGAAACACCCTCATGACACTGTGTGTGTGAGACATTTTACGGGTTAGGTTTGGGAGAGATGACCTGTCAAACCATCCAAACTGAGGACTGGTCAAACTGCCCCCAGTAAGTGAAGACACCAGCAGAGTTCTGCAAGGCAAAGTCTGCAAAGAGAACATCATGTGGAAAGTAAATGCTCTGGAGGTCATTCAGTCAGTCACTCATCTTCTATACTGCTTATTCCTGAACACATAGTGCGCAGGGCAGGGGACACCCAGGGCGGGGCGCCAACCCACCACAGTGCTCTGGAGGTGCTTTGTAATTAATTAAATGCACATTAAAACACTGTACAGCTCTTTATACTCTTTCTTTCAATGAAAACGTGTTACCATGGTGAAGATCTACAGATGGGAAGTATATGACAGTGAGTGTCACTCTCCTGCCAATCTTCCATGTAGTGGGGGAAAAAAGAATTTCAGAAATACTGAAAAGTGTACAGACTTTATTACACATCACATTATGTATAACTTACAATGGAAACCATATACAAAGACTATAAAATAAATTATAAAGACAACATTGACATTTACAAGTGTTAAATATATGTTATAAAACAGCTGTTTAACATTATTTTTACTTGACATACACTGTCAACTTCATTTTTACCAACTTAAGCAGTGAATTGCAGATAACTGACAAATGTTACAGTGTATATTTGCCTGGAGTCACTGTTTTGGTTTTTCGCTGATGAAGACTAAAAGTTTTTTTTTTTTTTACGTTACTGTGCATCAGGAAAAGTGCACTTCCGTTACATCCTGGTTTTAACTGATCTGGATGAGGCCACAACTACAGAAGACACTCTGGTTTGTTTTCTATACTGCATGGCGTGCGCTTAACAAACACTGGCTCATAGATGGCCCACAGGAAAAATAAGGTATTTTTTTCCCTACCAACACCATGCGCTTAAAAAAGGCCTGAAACACCCTTGTAAACAACTGAAGTCATGACATTAGCTTGTCAAAGTGAAAACACAAAACATTTCAACAATTTAAAACCCAGCACACTAGTTACCCTACAAATGCTGGGAAGTCAGGACACGTTTTTATTCAAGAATTATTCAACTTCAAAAAACTATTTTGCTTCTTTCCTTCTATGCAGTATAAAAATAAAAACTTGTCAATAAGTTAAAGTCAAGATGGCAAAAATAATACCACAAATGGGGGCAAACTCTGCCCACTGTGCCCACTGAACCGTAAAGGTGCCCTGTGGTTCAGCTGATCGACACACTGCCTTTACATTACTAGGAGTCACATGTTTCCTGGTCCAACAGATTACAGTATTCAAGCTAACAACCTGGGAAAGTACCAAGACTAAAGTGGGTTCAAATAATGTGTTGGGCGAGGGGGGGGTTGGTGCCACAGGACAGAGCTGGTCCCATTTCAACAAATTTTTCATTTAATTTTCCCACCTTCATTAAGTGTATGAAAAATATGATATCAAGGTTCTGTGTACGCCAAGATGTAATGGACTCTTGGCAAACAGTGCAGAAAGACAGTCATGTAGAATACTGATAACCTCAAATCACTGAAGTACCTTCCTGTTTAGTACTTAGTAGGACATGAAGGCATCTGCTTACAAGCTAGACATTAAGGTTGGTATGTAAGAGGACCATGACTGGGGTTCTCTAAAGCCAGTCTTGGGGAACCATGTTCTACCGTGGGAGGGATGGCAGCAGCAGACTCAGCCTTGTCAAAGAAATAGTCCTCATTGAGCATGGAGGTCAGACTGTTGACACTGAACTCCTTCTCCAGGGCACTGAAGTCAGCAGCTGGCAGAGCGTCCAGGGGCACAGCATTTAAAGGCAGCTCATCGTCCTCACACAGGACAGTGGCAGGCACAGACGAAGGGTCGTTGAGGGAGTACCCTGTGGATGTGTCTAGCTCCACCTGTTCTGGCTGCACGCACGGAGCAGACCGGGACGCCTCCTCTGCAATCCACAGCTTCTGGAGTTGGGCTTCAATGGTGCTCGTCAGGAAGTCCTGCTGGGGGGCTCGGCTGAGACCCCCCTCTTTGTTGTAGGTGTCTGTGAGAGGTTGCTGAGGGGTGCTGCAGCGCTGGTCCTCAGGCACAGAGAAAAGTCTATATTCTGGGTCAAATCCACTGCTTTGGGTACCACATGACTGGCTGCCATCATCAGGGTCAATCTCATCCCCCTTTTGGGCATCAGCGGGGCTGGGGATATCAGGATAAAGCTCCTTACGCAGGCAGGACGTTTGGGAAGACCCTGAAAGTATACAGATTTTATAAATGAATCAAATGTACGTGAGCTAACAGTAATGGAAAAAAGAACAAACAACTAAACAAGGCCAAGAACAGTACTAAGGGAGCAAGGAGTAGATATAATCCAATACTGAAAGGTAGTTTAAAAACATGGTGTTTAGTCGTGAAAGGGGGATGGGGGAAGGACTGAGTTTGCATCTGCACAGCTGAGCCTGAGATTGGAAGTCAACTGGTGAGAAGGATGAAAGAGATCTTGGAACAAAACGACCAAAAGGGTTCTAGACTTTATACAACTTTCAGTTATCAGTACTATGATGGAACTTTTAAATTAGACAAATTGGGGGTGAAAAATACAGACCAGCAGGAACAGCAGGTACAGAGGCAAGACCTACAGAACAGCGGACTATGTGACTGGGCTTTCTTAAAGGATTGAAAGAAGAGTTTCAGAGAATGCCCAGGTTCAGACAATGGTTTTTACTTTTTTCATTCAAAGCCACATAAAAACACAATCACTTCTGGAACACAGACCAACTGTACAGTAGCTATGTTCTCGTAATCTGAACTTGCAGCCTCACTGTTACAACACTTGCTTGGTGACAACACTCCTTAATGCCTCAAGCAGGGACAAGCTGCAGGACACCTTTCTCACCTGCCACGTTCCGCTCTGAGCTCAAGGGCTCCCTGCTGCCTCTCCACACTGGACCGGGCTTCTTCCACCACTCCCTCAGCAGGGAGCGGATCACCTTGACAACAGTGGACTTGGCATCAAGTGTGCTGCAGAAAAACAAGTGCAAACAGGAAGTTATGTTCAGGGCACAGCAGGCACTGTGGGGAGTGCAGATTTCACACGATAGCTCCAATTAACTATAAACTACCCAGGCTTATCTTGGAAGGTTCAAAGTGCAAGAGAAAACCCAAAAAAACATGGAGATAGGACTGTGGTCATGTACAAGTCCTCAGCCCAGTGAAGAAGCATCACTACCCCTCAAAAACACCACACTGTAATTAAAGTCAGCTAAGCATATACAAGCACAAAGAACTGCTGGACTGAATTATCAAGTGTCTACTTTGAAAACCTCGTTCAACTTCTGGTTCCATTTGAGAAGACAGCATTTCATGCTTGACCTTGTTCCCCTTCACAATATTTATACTGACTGGATAAACAGGTAAGAATCAGTGGTTAGGGATCAGCTGGTAGTGCTTGGTCTGTCACCTGCTGCAAAGCTGAAACACCGTCTCTGGTCTCCCAGCAAGCTCAGATTTGGAGTGAATCAATTCCCAGATACAATCAGCCTGTGACCCTGAAACAAGGGAGATGATTTAATATAAGAGAGCAGACAGCTCTTAAAACAATACTCTCACTGTCCCCTATGTGAAGTAGCATTTTGAAGTATTATCCACCCTACTGAACAGTAAAATGCATTTTGTCTGTGACAGCAGTGGATTATCTACACTCACCAATGGTGCCACCTGGCCGCACCTGCAAGGCCGTCAGGGGAATAAGCCAACGAAATTTAAAGGGGTCCATGTCCCCGTGAGAGTAGGTCTGGCGTGTCGTTGTCTGATGGACACACACACACACACACACACATATAACAACTCAGTTGCTAAAGGGCAACAGAATAGCATAAAGTAACCACATTTTAAACACAGCTCACCATTCTCTTCTTCACTCTGCCGGTCTCTCGGTACACCAGTATGACAGCTTTCCTAAAAACTGGGACATTCAGAGACATGCCCACTCAGAGGAGTCTAATGTGTACCAGTTAGTCAACTCTTCGTACTTACAAATCTACTAAAATCATGTTAATATACACAGTATAAAGATTATGGGAACTGTGACTATTTCTCTCCAGCTAACTGGCACTTTGAGAGCCTTGTCCTTGTCCTTCACAGCATGTGACTCAGGTTTCTGTGCCCCAATAGTACTGACCTCTGGTGCCCAGCCTCCCAGTCTGCGGTGCACGTACTCACCAAACACAGTCAGCTCTGGGTCTTTGCGCATTCGTCCCAGTGAGGGCAGTGGATTGAGCCACAGCACAGAGGAATGGATGAGAAAGTCACCCATGGAGATCTCTGTAATCTGAGGTCAAAGGCACACAGGGACACCATTGCAGGGACACCATTGCTACATCCTTTAATATAAGCAGGTTTCAACCTTCAGCCCAAAAAATCTGTGCAGGCAATATAAATGACAGCCCAGCTACCCAAGAGCTTTGTATATAAAGTCCTTGTCTGGGTTTAATAATCTCATCAGGAAGTGTTAAATACAGGAGTGCTCAGTCTGCAAGCCGCACCTCCTTCTCAGCGTTGCTCTGCTCTGCCAGCAGCTGGTCGAACACAGTGCCGTACTCCTCGTAGATCTTCTGCATGTCATTGATGTGGCTGGCCACTTTCTCCATGGCCTTCAGAGCTTCTGTGGGCAGGGAAGAGAAGGTGGTTCAGTGTGAGCTAACATCCTCTGTGGAAAAAGCTGAACTTCCATATATAGGTGAACAAATCACAGTCGGTGTGCCTGTGTGTGCGTAGTAGGCATGACGCTGTGGACACAATTGTTTTTACAGTGTCTGTATGCACCTGTTTTGTAATCTGGTGTCATAGTTCCATTTTTACATGAATGACAGGATAATATTTTAGGTAATTCTGCAGTTTAGCATGCACATGCAACTGTGGCGGGTTACCTGACAGGTGGCGGTTCTCCTCACTGTCTACATCCGTAAGAGAGACCAGCTCACGCAGCAGCAGAGGATACCTGAGCACTCGCTGAACAGGTTTGATCAGGTAGGACTCCAGGGTAGATGAGTGTTGCTTCGTTGGGTTCTTCGCCTCCAGGAAGCCCTTGAAGGCCTGGTCAGTCTTGGCTGCATGAAGGTATCAGGAATCAAACACAGTCTGGGAAGCTCAGACACTTGCGATTGCTGAAAAGACTTCTGAAGAATGCTGTCCAGCAGGTAACATAAAATACTGTGCTGTGTAGTATGACCGTGTACAAAAGTCAACATCAGTATCAGAAAGAATTTGGAAGTTAACAAACAATTTCTCTCTTTTCAACATCAGAAACTCATGGGAAACTAAGGACAGGAGATCACAGTGATGCTGGCAGGCAGCCCTCTTTTTGAAATATCAACATTTCCCAAGTGTACAGAACAGAATGAGATTCCCAATTAACGAAATGCATTGTGGGAAAGCAATAAAGCAGCAGATATTAGCAGAAATACCCTCATAACAAACCATCATGCAAACACAAGATAAACAGAAACACTTTCTAGCACAGAATGAACCGAACGCTGAAGCATGGTGGCTGGAGTTTATTAGACTCACTGAGATGCTAACAAACTCTTGCTCATGTCTGTATCGCCCCTCTCTGAGCCAACCACTGCCTGCTGGCTTGGATCAGATTCTATGACATCCAGACTGCCACAAACAGGGTCCGCACCTTTAATATAACCTTGGCTTCAATGTGTGTGACTAGGAACGCCACTGGAGCTCTGTACCACATTCAGTTTTATAAAGTACGGTATCACGGGGCTAAACTTTCAGCCACAGTGAAGGAGTGCTGGATTACCCCACAAAGGCTGGGCAGTTTGCCCTAAAATGGCTGACAGCATAATTTATGCCCCACATTTATATGCCATCATTGTACACCCACTACTGAAATAATTGGATTCTTCTGTGCACGCTTTAACACTGTCAGGACATGGAAAGACTACTCGGATGGAAATAAATAGGTTTCACAAATTCTGCTCACACATGGAATCTCTTTGTGCAATGCAGCTACAATAGCACGTCGAAACTCTGCAGAGTTTATGAGTTTCATTTTTTACAGGCTTTCACTGGATAGGTAACACCTTGTAACAGCCTTTGACAAACATAACAGTCCAGCCCAGATTATAAAGCATTCATGTTAATTACAGGTATTCAGAACAAAAATAAACACTTCTGAACAATGACAACAGAAATTTGACCATGTTTATTATAAACTCTGTCTAATCTATACCTCTCTCCAAGACTTTCTGAACCTTCATGTGATTGGCACAGAATCCACTGTAGAGCTTGAAGTGGTCTGCGTAGTACAGGAAGGAGCCACTCAAAGAAAACAGAAGTTTCTAGAATAAGAGTGATGGGGAGAGATAGCAGTCAAATTTCAGGAGCAGATTTTCTTTATTTCAAGCATCAAGAAATACAAAAGGCAACTTTTCAGGCAGGTGATCACTCTGAACAGTCCATTTCTGGAATGAGTGGATTTTCCAATTAAAGTAATTAGAATAAAAGCAGCTTCACTTAGAGATCAGTCATCAAATGGTACACCTCCATATATTACCATGAGAGTCTTCCTGAGCTGTGGGCTGTCCATGAAACACCTAAAACGACTGTTGTACATATCAGAAAGGCTTTTGGATAACGTCTACATAGGGTAGACCTTGAGAAGCAGTGTAATTACAATGTAAAAATTCACAGAAAAGGGTGAAATCACAAATCAGATCCATTAACTGTTCCATCTTTAGCATGTTTCAATGATAATTTATTGGACCCAAAAATGTTTATTCAGTGTAATGCACATGAATGTGGACTGGTGCCTCTTTAACAGTCACACTGCCTTCACTTTACATGAACAGCTACATTACAGAGTTCAAAAGCAGGGGGTCAAACCTTCAGCTGCTCAGGAGTCTCTAAGGTGCTTAAGTCTGAAGAAGAAGAGATGCCCTCCTCCAGGGTCTGAAGGAAGATCCTCTGGAAGTCCAGCATCTCTGGTAGGCTTCCAAAAAGAGACTCCATCTGAAGAGAAGATCAGGGAGGGTACAAGCAGGTACTGAGCCACACATCACAGACACAAACCAACCAGAATCCATAACCAGTCATAACATACCTCATCCATGCTGAGGAATGTCTGGTGCTGCAGAGGCTTCAAATAGATTTCAAAAAGACAGCTCAGATCCTGCAGAGGAAGAGGTAGGAGGTCCTTTATCACTAATGCATTACTTTACTGGTGTTACTGGTGGCTCAATGGGTAGAACATCCGGCCGAGATGCAGAAGTTTCCCGGTTTGAATCCCAGCTCAGCCACCAGGTGTGTCCTTGGGCAAGACACCCTGTGCTAGCTCATTGTAACAGATACAAAATGTTGTAAGTCGCTTTGGATAAAAGCGTCTGCTAAATAACTAACGCATTATTTTACCAGCCCACAAAATTCCAGGCTTAAAGTTGACAAGCATGTATCTGCAACTGCAATACAAACTGCAGTAATTACTACTATTACAAACCATAATTATACAAGACTGCCCCAAGCCCCAGTGTTCGTATCCAATTCCTTTTTAGCAGTGAAAGACAAAATGTGTTACATGCGCCGTTACTATAATGTGTTTCATGACTGACCACAGCTGATGTAACGGAGACAGCAAGGTGAGGCTTTGGCTCAGGTGACAGGCAGTACCACTTCCAGTGTACGTACCTTGACATATGACTTCTCGGTGTCTATCAGCTCCTGTATAACTTTGCGAAGTCTCTCTGTGGATGGCCTGCGTAGGGGACAGGGGGTGTGTGTTGGGGCTTGCTCGACACCATCCTGGAGCTCCTTATGACCCTCGGGGCTCTCGCAGGTGTCTGGCAACAGCGTGCTCATACTCTCCATGCTCTGCAGAAGACACGTCAGCAACCATGATAAACACAGTGAACCCGTTTGGTTTGTAAAACACTGAGATATTAAATAACTCTGGAGAGCAAAGCAGCAACATCAAAACCTTAAAGGCACACAGTATAACGCGTCTGCTCAAAATTCTTAATCAGCTAAATGCATTGTGTACATAAAAAGAAAAAGCTGCAAGTGGAAACTACTGCCCATGCAGAGCTCACTGCAAACAGCAGAAGCCAAGCAGTCAGAAAACTATTTATCAAGCCAGAGAAAAAGGTAAGAAAGACGTATAAACATATGAAAATGTAAGATGTTCTGAAGCCAGCCACCAAAACTTAATGTCAAACTAAAGAAGAAAAGTTAACGAAGTGCAGAGATCGTTGCGTGGGAGCTGGCCCAGGTCCTCGTGTAATTATCCATTAGCCAAACTTGCACTTCATCAAGCCTGAGTCAAAACATCCATGGTGGTCGAGCTGTGGCGGAAGGGATGCTCTCCAGAGTAAAAGTGCGTGCTGCTCTAAAAAGCTCAGCATAGCGATTTTTATAAAGAAGCGAACCATGTGTTGCCGCAGTTATGCTGAGTGGGTGCTCACATGTTCAGGAAATGTGCTTCCTACAGTACACACTATATCTCCACACAGATTGTCCTTGCCTGTTGTAACTAAAGTTTGTCACATAACCGTCACATATGTAAACATACTCCACTAATGTCATATCAACACTACAGTAGCAGCTGGAATTTACTACTTACCTGGCTGTAAGGAGCCAGAGGGGGTAGCTGCAGACCCTCCTCAGAACCAGGTCCTGGAGGACAACAGATGAGGTTCGGACTGCTGGATCCATCTGGACAGAGTATCAGAACTATGTCAATCAGCAGCTTGTCTCACGTAGACCTGCTTGCTAAGGGTAAGCACATGAACAGAAGACACCCAATGCAGCAATGGCTACGGGAGCACGTAAGGGATAACTAAACATCCAACACTGTCTCATCTGCTGCCATGATCATATATTTAACACTTTCATTTGTTTACAACAGGATGGCAAATAACAAACTCAAATGTGCTTTTACCAACATTCAGACCCTTTGAAATGTGTAAAGTGCTGAAAGGCTAAGTAACTCACCTGTTGTCATAGATAATAATATTATGTAAAAGGGCTTCAAAGAGAAACCTTAACATCAGTATTCAGCCTTACAGTTATAGTGTCTTTTCTACCATGACAGACTGCTCTTTAGCTGCCGTCACTGTGACCCACAACCCTGCTATTCCCCATCCATGCTTTCCTACCCAGTACCTGAGGTGTTACAACTTTGTGTCTGTCGCCCCCTAGAGCCTGACAATAAAACCACACTTCCTCTGTTGTGCAACAGCTTTAAGATGATACATGATTTGGCTTCCTCAAAGCTGTAAATGGGATACAAACTGTATGCAGTTATGTGCACATCCTGAGAAAGCTTACAGAACAGGAAAGAGAAGGAGACCAAAAGGTGACACATCACACCACAGTGAGCAATAATGCCACTTCACACTCCTAAAAGAAGGAAACGGGAACTGCCTTCCTGTTGCCATCTAAAATATTACAGGAAGTGTGCATCCAGTACATATTCCTGTGTATGGCAACTCCTTCCCAAACAGGACAGGCAGTGCATGACTGAGCATAAGGCCACACTTTCAAAGACAGCAAACACAGTACATGTGGAAGTGCACAGTTACTCCTTCACAGATGGTACAGGCAGTATGTGTTAAAGTGTAAGACTGCTCCTTCACAAACAGCTCAGGCAGTCTGCGTTAAAGCCTACATCCTGTCGTTCACAGAGAGGACCAGGGCTGGATTGGTAATCTGGCACACCAGGTATTTTCCTTGTGGGACGATGCACTTTGAGGCCAATACAAGTATTATTATTATATGGACCAATTCTGGATTGTAGTAGTGGGCCGCCTAGACCAAAAATGCCAGGGCTGATTTTTTTGTCCCCGTTCAGCCCTGGATGGGAAAGGCAGTATGTGTTTCAGTATATAGCCTATCGTTTTAATGTATGAAATAGATCAGCTTCCTGGTTATCCTGCTAATGGTGACACTATGAGAATTAAACAAAAATGGGGGTCAACATTTCATAGCATATTCATAGAGTAAAACGTCCCCGTTGCAATTAATTGCACAAAAATGCATTCATATACTTCCATTAACAGAATTTTATGACTGTTTTGTGAGTGGCCTGAAGAAACAACAACACTGGATCAATCTGTCCCAAAACAACTGTGTAAAAATTATGAATTAAGCACATTACAATCCAAAACTGATCTTCTATATACATTTCCTTGAAAATTTCCCAATGGATAATAATAATTCAACAGAAGTCTTACCTTAAGAGTGACGATAACGCTCTGACCATATTTTACAGTTAGAATTGCATGTGATGACAGAATTGCCGTGTGGCTGTGACTGCAGCCTGCAGCCCTGTACAGCAGCCAGCCACCGTGCCTACCGTGGCTGTGCTTTATATCGCCCACAATACTGTTGCTCAGCGGCACATGTGACTGCACCATGCGCGGGACGACAATGCGCTGCACCACCCTTCATGTCAGGACACCAACTGAACAAACACCTTCTTGTCCAAAACATCAGCGATTCTCATCAAGGATTACAAATGATACAGAAACCTTATTCAGTCCAGCTGTGTGGCTGATTGTGTCTATTTGGCAGAGTTCCATTCTTTGTATTTCAAACGGTTTCTGATTTTATTCTTTGTTTTGAAAAGTAGATAAGTAATCTTTCTCAATCATTAAGTGCTATTAAAACTAAATGTAATGCTCACAATGGAGACAAAATGCCCAGATGTCTGGAGACGTTTTATTCAGTTAACTGAACATGAAACGATGTGAGTTTCCTGAATGTTCTTCTAATGCAGCCAACCCTTCTGAACCTGTCAGCTTTAACAGATGTTTCCTCTCACCCTCAGGCCCCATAATCACAGTATTCAGTAAGGCTACACAGGTGCTCCAAACTTCATCCTTGCATCGTTTGCTACCCAGAGGCGTTTGGATGTAAATAGCCCAGCCTCTGCATAGCTGATCTGCTGCATGTGTATGTGTGTACATGTACACTATACTGCCAAAAGTATTGGGACACCTGCCTTTACATGTACATGAACTTTAATGGCATCCCAGTCTTAGTCCATACGGTTCAATATTGACTTGGCCCACCCTTTGCAGCTATAACAGCTTCAACTCTTCTAGGCTTTCTACAAGGTTTAGGAGTGTGTCTATGGGAATGTTTGACCATTCTTCCAGAAGCACATTTGTGAGATCACTGATGTTGAATGAGAAGGCCTGGCTCGCAGTCTCCACTCTAATCCATCCCATAGGTGTTCTATCGGGTTGAAGTCAGGACTTTGTACCGGTCAGTCAAGTTCCTCCACCCCAAACTTGCTCATCCATGTCTTTATGGACCTTGCTTTGTGCACTGGTGCACAGTCATGGAAGGGGCTATCCCCAAATTGTTCCCACAAAGTTGGGAGCATGAAATTGTCCAAAATGTCTTGGTATGCTGACACCTTAAGAGTTC